>WAAD01012199.1:37049-106603 GCA_013389945.1 Fregata magnificens
TAGAGCAGAGTAATAAATGGCAGATGGGTTCAGCTTAGTTGTTGGCAGCTAGGGATCATGTGGGTATCTAGAGCCTGTTGCTGTGGGTGTTTGCTTTAACACTGCCAATTCATCACTGTTGCATTGGGGATTTTTGGCTATTCATCTCACAGATAGTGGTAAAGGGTTATTGTGAAGGGCGCATCCTAGCCAGCCTTCCAGATTCCTTATTCCTAAACAGAGAAGAGGGATTTGTTTTAATAAAAGAGCGCTCTGTTCCTGGTTTCTGCAAAGGGAATTTTGAAGGACTGTTTGCTTTGGTGGCCTGAACAACTCCTTCCGTTGTCTGGGCTGCTCTCCAGTGCTTATGCTAATTCATAATGGACAATAATGCTGAGAATGAGTTGGTTGTTGAAGGAATAAAGAGAAAAAGGTTCATCCTCCTTCTTCGCTGAAAGAATTTCAGTGCTTCTTTGGGCATCTTGTGTACATGAGCAAGTTTCACTGTCCTATGAGCTTTCAGAGAAGACTCCTGTAGAATGTGCTGAGGATGACCCAGACACAAGGCCACTCTCCTTGTGCATTAGGAGGATTGTCTGGGGCATAAACAACCATGACAGACCTTAGTTCTAGAAAAGGTGGTTTCAGGAAGCACACAATTATGCATCACAGGCTTTTTTAATCATGAAGCTTTCCTTTTAAAGGTAATTTTGAGAAGATCATAGAATCATAGAATCATAGAACCATTGAGGTTGGAAAAGACCTCTAAGATCATCAAGTCCAACCATCAACTAACACCACCATGACTCCTAAACTAGGCCCTGGAGTACCACGTCTACACCTTTTTTGAACACCTCCAGGGTTGACGACTCCAAGATCTCACTTTTTCCCTATAAAATGGCAATAATTCTCTTTAAAACAACCATATGGCTTTGTCTTTTAACCTTGCTCTGAGGTGGGTGGAAGATGCGGGGAGAACGGGAATTCTCTGTTTATAAGTAACGTGATGGGCCAAATTAATCAGTCATGGTTATAATTCTGCTTCTTTATTCTTTTTTTTCCCCAAGACATTTCAATGACAAATAGCACATGAAATTCATATGGTGGATGGGAAAGAGGGCTGGAAGAGAATTCTTTCCAAAGGTATTTGTAGTAGTGTCAAAGAAAACAGAGAAGGAGGAGGAGCTGCTAAGGGAAGCCTATGGGATATGTGTCAGGGCTGAGGAGACAGACTCAGCAGGTTGTAAACTTCCAGCTCAGAAGTAGTACTAGTTTGGTTCTCTCTGAAAGAATTTCATGTTGATATTTTAAGAGTGCTGGAGCTGATACTTGAGCTTTGGTTTATTTCCCCAAGGATTTGTGTAGGTTTCTGTCTAGGCTCAGGTCAGTATCTGCATTTTCCTTCACCCTGGAATTTGAGTGGGAGAGCTCAGTTTGCAGTTACATTATGTTGGTTTCCATGGCCTCTTACTCTGATGTGCACAAGAGAGAAGAGATTGTTACTTCTTCCTTTTTTTGTTGGTTCTCTTTTTCTGTACTGCTCACCTACTTTGTCATTTCCTTGTAAGTTATTCTTTGGTGTCTGCATATCATTCTAGTATAGGTAATCGGTAACCTTAAGTAGCATCTGTTTTGGCAGGTTGAACATCGAAATGATTGATGAAGTACTCTTGCAAAGCATGTTACAGTTGCATCCTCACTACATCATGGGGGAAAAATATTCCTAGTGAGGCCTGTCACATTGATAGTTTCTTCCTTCTTACAGTATTTCTGTCTAATGCTTGCTGTGCAGTTTGCACAGCTGTACGTGAGACTCTGATCCTGTCATTTGTGAGACATTGCAGTTCTGATTTTGCTATAAAGTTTCTCTTTTCAAAAGCGGTATTTTGCTCAATGCAGGTATCACCATTTGAATTTAGGCCACGTTTACGTATGGAATTTGTCCTAGTTTTGGTCATCTGCGACAAACCACAGGCTCAACTGGGCTAGTACTAGCCCTTAGTGTAGACAAGGATGAGCTGCTTTTGCATCTGTTTCCAACTACTTCAGCTTCAGGAAGAGAACTAAGATTCAATGGTACAAAAAGTCATGTTGCCTGTTCCCTTGGAGGCTACAACCAAGGCAGGTCACAGGCAGGTCCCTTGCTACAGAGTACTCAAATTAGACCACACAACCCTAAATGTGGAAAGTATTCATGTAAGTATGGTCTTTATAAGTATGCATAGCCACATCTTAATCTTGGGAGAGTTGTTATGAGAGGTTTGTCATCTGTTCTGGGTACAGTGGACATTCCCATCTCCTGAGGCTTGAGGCAAAGGTTGACTTCTAATTAAAGAGAAGGTCTAAATCTAATCATAGTGTTCCGACCACAAACAATGATTACTTCCTTAAATCTCTCTTTTGATCTACAACATAATACCTAGTTCAACCAAAAGAATTACATCAGTGAACTCATGTTATATTATGCAATATTTTTGCTTGGAAAAAATGCTTAGTGGAAAGAAATAGCTTTGGTTTTACTATTGTAATTCTTCTATTCCATGTCATCTGGACTTCTGCTTCCCCATCCCCTCACACACCGGCATCTAGTATTAATACAGTATTAGTTCAAACAATCCTGATATCATTTTATGATTGGACCAGGTCAGGAAGTTTCCCTTCTCTCCCAAGAACACAGTTGCGTTTGAGCAACTGCTTTTAAGACCCTTGTGTTGTTTTATTAACTTGTTTCCACTGCCCTTCTAAAATACGAGGTCCATGAACAGCTAAAAGCATGTAGTGCTCCTGATGGGTGAAGGTTAGACAGCTAGGAAGGAAGAGAACAGTATCATGGGACAAGTCATTAGACAGCTGCAGGAGAGGCTTTCTCACCACACCTTACTGGTGTATAGGACAGAAGATTATTTGCATCACTGCCCAATCTATCTTCTTCCTTCTGAGGCTGTTGACAAGGAAATGTGTTCTGTTAAATGAACATTTTACAGTGTGAACAGACTACCAATGCTTTCTGTTAATAACAGCATTTATTTTTTTCCATCTAGGACAGATCTGAAATGATGACACAGTTCTCTGTATTTCCTTTAATTACTGTTCCCATACTGTCTTTTGTAGGTTTTTTAAGTGACGTCTGTTAGTATTTGAATTGACAAAATATGCTGCTTAGTGCGGTAACTGCCTTGCTGCAGGTGCTAAACAGGTATTTTGCTTAGTGTAGTGCAGATGTACTTGAATGGTGATATAAACCAAAATCATTAATGTTCTTAGAGGGCATAAAATAGAAATTGCCAAGATTATTTTCACATTTAAAAAAAATGAGGATTTTCAAATGTCTTTAAAAAGTAAACAACCCATGATTTGGTCTTTTATCTTAAGATTTATCTTATTAGAACAACTGAAGTAACTGGAAAAAATGGCAAAGCTTTCAGACAGGCGACCTCCTTCCATCCTGAAAGACAACTAAGGGTGTAAAAACGGCCTTTGTGGAGCAGACCAGAAGTCCACCTATTCCAGTATCCTCATTCTGTCTTTGCTTATGTGTGAAGTAGAAGCCTAAGGAAGAAGATAAGGAAAAAACAAGTGTGCATTGGAAAGCATCCATGCATTCCGTCCACATCCAGATTTGTGTGGCTCAGGGTCTCTGAGAGAGGTGATGCTTTGTATTTAATAGCCCTCAATGGGTTTTCTTTAGGTTTTTTTGAATTCATATACACTTTTAGCACCCACAGTGTTTTGTGGCAAGCAGTGCCACAGCTTAACCTCATGTTGCATGCTGAAAAGTCCCTTTGACTCTTGAACTTGGTGTCTGCCAGTTTTATGTAATGCTTTCTACATCCTGTAGTGCAAGAGACTGAGCTGTCATTCCCTATAGCTTTGCTGCTTCTTGAGAAAGTTAAAATGCTGTTGTTTTGGGTTTAAATAGATCGTGTTAATCAATTAGGCAGTCTTCAGGAAAAGGTCACTATTACTTTTGGGGACCCAGAGGCATGTTAGCAAGGGGAGAGGGGGATAAGGTTGTTGGCTGACATGAGAAGAAGGACAGGAACAATTTACTGCCTTTGGAGTTAAGGGCATTGCTGAGACTGGAGATTAGAGAAATTACCTGTTATGTTACCTGAATCCAGAGCCTTTAAACTGCACTGGAGGTTGTTGGTTTTTTTTTTTTTTTAAATACATTCTTTTCTAAGCCTGTCTTTGTGAATATTTGGGATCAAGGGTCAGAGGTCAGAGATGAAGTTGTTGTCAGGAGAGAAGGGTAACTCCACTGATGGGTGGTTTTTCTGTCCTTTCAGTGACCTCAGTAAGCTGAACCTGATACTTTGTGGCTCTTAATTTCCTCTGCCTAATTTACGTGATGGCATATGGTGCATTGATTGAAGTGTGTGGAGGAGCATGTGAAAGAGCTATGTGTTCTGGGGATTCTTACAGGCTAGGGAGGGACATTGATTTCTGTGGCTGTGAAATGTTTTGGCAACGTATTTCTTATGACTGTTGCTCTGGAAAGGTCCAGTCCAATCCGTTCTACAAGGTGTTTGTTTCTGCAGCTAAATTTAGTTGAGTGGGGAAAGGTGATGATAGTGATTACTTCTTCCAAACTATAACCATCCATTAGAGGCTGCAGTATTTACTGATTTGCCATATAATTTGAGGTCCATGATGTTGTAAGACAGCCAGGGTATATGATTGAGGGTGGAGGAATTTCCTCTTGTCTTTTAGTACGTTTGCATGGTGACTTGCTCGAAGATGAGATCTGTTTCACTGGAGAGGTGTCCCCAGCGATTAAAGGCCTTCTCTCGGTTGTTGAAGTAGGTATTTTGAGTGCTCTTACAGCAAATTCAGTGCTGTGCCCGCCTATCAGGGTTTTGCAGTGTGTTTGGGATAGATGCAGGTTTTGTAGGTGTGTGATTTTTAAAATCTGTTTGGATCTGATGGTTGATGCTTCTGTTTCACCCTTGGAAGAGAATTTGAGTATCTAAAAACTTGACTGTTCTTCCCCAACTTGGACTAACAAAGATATTACCTTTATGTATTATCTTTACCTACATCCTTGTAGAATCAGAATTACAAGACTTGAAAAATAATCTTTAATGTGTATCTTTTGGGAATGGTTGACCTTAATCTCAGAGTTGCTGGATCTTTGTGAATGAATAAAAAGGACTGCAGTTTAAGGTCATATTTAAACTTGGAGGTAAACATTGTAGACCTACAGATGTATGAATGTATGGTTTGTTGTTACGTAGTGCAAGTTTCTGAGGAATCATTTTCTGTATTTTGTAACCAAAAGCTCTGTCAATATCTGTGGTATAGAAGAAAAGGAAGCGTTTCAGTGTTTTTGGAGGAAGGGCAAGGGAAGAGTGTATAGGCAAACATGCCATTTCTCTGACTGAGCTGCATGCCGGGCACTTTCTGGAAAGACAGGTCTGGTGAAGGGTGCGGTTATGAGATTTTTATTTTACAGTTTCTGTGCACTGTGCATTCTGTAAGGGCCACTGTTACAAGTTCATGGACCTCATGTACTGTAGGGTGTAACTGGGTGAGTCAACAGTTCATTGGAACAAGATGTGATCATGCATGAAGATAGTTTTACTTTTGTGAGGCTTTAACATGGGAGGGTTCAAAATGAGTGTTTCTGCTGTTTGTTAAATGATTTATTTTATTTTATTTATAAACATAAATGGCCAGTTTGAAGCCAGTATGTGTCTTTATACGGATGACTTGTAATATTCTTACACACATTTTTTGCCTGCTGGTTCACATTCACAGTGTAGAAGGGTTTTTGGGTTTTGTTTTTAAGTGCTGAGTTAAGACTTAACCGTATTTGATGCATATGTATTAATAAATCTCTTTTATAGACTGTCCCTTCACAATAAATGTCTTTGCTCTCAACGTACATCTATAATTAAAACAATGAGGAAATTCCTTTTGTTTCCTCACTCAGCTAAAGCTTAAACTCCAGCACATTTCACACTGCTTATTTGACTCAGATGGCCTACAAAGAAGTTGAATTAGGCTAAAGGAGTGTGGAAATCCTACGGGATGGGACTTGTCAAAGAGCTCAGCATTGGTCGTTGTCATACTTTGAAATTCTCAAAGGTGCTCAGCTGATGTTTTGGCACTGAGGTCCCACCAGCATCGAACACTTCTTGTAATCCCACTTCTGTGGCTTAGGTTGAACTTTACATGGCTGGCTTTTATATTACAGGGCTGGAATTGTGTGATGTTAATCTCTGACTAGGCAGGATCCAGATACTATCTTAACTGCTGAGTGTAGAAGCTATTCGGTACTGTCCCTTGGAAGTGAGACTCAATTATCCATCTGCCAGAGGCCTTAAGATGCCTCAAGATTCCCCAGGAACTCCTTCCTCATACATACACTAGTTTCCTCCTCAAAGAATGCACAATAGTTGAAGGAAATGGGCCTATATTTTACAGATTATTTTTACACTGGAAACAGACAGATCTAGGCAAAATAAGAAACATCTATAACTTGTTCCCTCAGTTTGATTGCTGCTCTGAAGTCTTTGAAGTCTGTAGGCTTGCAAGCACCTGAGCATTCTCCTCCAGATTCCTCACCTCCAGCTCATGCATCCTCTGGGTCCTGCTGGGTTCTTGCTCTTGCAGTCAATGCCCTTTAGTTCCTGCTTGTTCCTCTCTGGAGCCATGCTCTGTTGTGTTTCTATTCCTAAGCTTCTCAGCCTCTGTGTTTTCAAAAGGCCAGACAAAATACACCCATCTTTTCATTACTTCGGGTGGTTCCCCCCAGCCCATCCCCTATTCTTTGCTGATCTGCAGGTAACTGGTTTAGTAGGGATTTAAGATAACACTTTGCTTTACAACAGTGAGTATCTGTTTTGTCATTATTAATGCTTCTAGTCATATGAGGACATTCACATACTACTTTCCACCTCTACAAAACTTCAAAGATGACCTTAACACTATACTTATATGTTCTATGAAGTACACAATTTGAAGAAAATCTAATATCCATACTTTATAATAGTTAAAGCCCTGCAAAGATATCTTGAATCCTGTGGATCCAGATCTACAGGTTTTCTTTATGCCTTTGTGCTGCTCATCCTTCATGATTAAACCAGGTTTTATTCATCTGTGATGTCAATTACAAAGTTTCTGGAGCTCATTCGGCCACCAGACTGTATTTGATGTACAGAGATGTATGAGGCAAGCAGAATGTCCTGTCAGTGGCTAGAGAGGGCTTTGATTTACTGACAGAAATGCTGCTGCAAATAGTTGAAACAAAGAACCATTCTTCAGAAACAAGCTTTGTTTCGTATTATTTAACTGTAGAAGTAGGGCACTGTCATCTTTCCCCATTTGCAAATGCAGAAACTCAGTAGACTTTAATGGTAAAGTATTTCCATCAGAAGAAGCTGCAGTTTACAGCTGAGTTGTTTTACCTGAAAGAGCTGGTTCTTCCCTTCAATTTTTTAACCCTTACTTTTGTGTCTGAATATAGTGCTGGCTGGGCCCAAATATCCTGTCACTGTCACTATGACAATTCAGTGATACTTGCATTTACATTTACAGTGCTGCATTGTTATTATGCTATTATTAAAATTATAGGTGCTTTCTACTGCTAGAAATGTTTACTACCAAGGTTAAATTGTTATTAAAGCATAAATACTATTCATTAATTTTAATAAAAACATACTAGCAGGGTTATCACAACAGTGAGTAAAAATATGTTGGTAGATGGCATAGAGAATCTTCTTAGCTGTTACAGGAGGGCCAAACTCTTCAATAAGCAGAGCCCTCCATTCTTGTAACGTACTTTTTATTGGAGCTGAAATCAGTAAATATACAATGAAGACTGAGAATAACTTGAATCATGCTCTGAGGGTTTGCCTTTCTGGAATGGGCATGTTCATGCAGTCATCTTCGGGGGCAAGGTGCAGTTCAGCTCGAGTTGTCTGAAAGAAAATGCTAGGGGAAATCTACCTAGCATGTCTGTGGCTCTGTATCAGGAAAGAGTTAATTCAGGGTACACACGAGCTGAGTGACTCAGATTCACAAAAAATTTGGGAGGTGTTTCTGCTTCAAGATCTAAGCTGGACATTATTAAGTGTGGAAGCTGTTGCAACCTCATGACTTCTAGTTTGCTGTGAGAATTGGAGTGTGAAATGTTATCATCTGCTGCCATGATCTGCTTTGACTTCCTGCCTGTGTTCTGCCTTAAAATTGAAGGTTCAGTTGCTGAAATATGATCCCCAAGTATGACAGTGACAAGCACATGAATATGTAATAAGTGGTTGAAGAAACAGCTAGAGAGCAATTCCTGAAAGAATTTCCCTATGCTGATCAACGTGAGTGGTTTTAATTAGCTGAGCAGCTGGATTTTAGCTGCTTCTTAACTACATCCTCGCTTGTCCAGACAGTGGGAAGTTGCAGTTGTGACATTCATTAAGTGATGGAGAAGTAGACATCCTCAGTATAGTGATGAGCATTGAATTGTCCCCGGACTTAATTACTGGTTCAGGATTACTTGCTTTTGGGGCTGGACCCAAGAGAGAAGTAAAGTTGTACAAGGGTGAATCTGATTTCCTAGATGACCAGATCTGTTCTGTTGAGCATGTGATTTCTCAGGTGACTGGATCTTTAATAGCCTTCTGTACCCACAGAGCCATGACAATACCCCATGATTTAGCAGAGAACGTGAGAGTGCATCTTCATTTTACAGAGAGACCACTGTGGTGCCAGGCTGCTGCCAGCTGCTTTTTTCTGGTGCTTGTCTGATCTCCCAGTGAGCCAATCTGGATGACCAGCACTAACAGGAAAAAAAAAAAAAAAAAAAAAAAAAGAGTGGATCAGCTGATACTGAAGGGTGAGAAGAACAGATGACCTGAGGCATAGCCAGCATTTGGTGATGTGCTGTCAGAGTAGCTGCAGAGTCACAGACTTAAGGTTTGTTTTTGTGAGCAGAGGCTGAGCTGCTTACCCCAAGGACTGCTGCTGGCCTCCCTGGCTGTCCACTCCCACTGCTTCTCCAGTGTCACTTTGGTGCTCGTGTGGCTCTACAGCCAGCTGGAACAGTTGGCCTGTCTGGCTGAAAACTAATCGGCATGTTTGGGATGGAGTTGTTTGTTGTTGGCAAAATCACGTGGGTGATCCAGCAGACTTGTGACCACGTCAGCACCAACACAAGAGAGCTGGTGGAAATGGTGAACGTGGGGAAGGTGGGACTGCTGGTTGCACAGTCTCTGCTTCTCTTACAACTAATGGGGAAACTGCAGCTGGAGTCCGTGTGTCACGTAATCTAATTTGCATGTATCAGTTGGAGGACTGGGAGCCCTCTGCAGTGGAGGCATTAAAGAGGCTGATCACTGTGGATACATTTTCAGTGTAGATTCACTTAATCCACAGGATTAATACAGTTCTATCTACTGCATCCACATCATGAAGGTGGGATAGCTGTGACTCTTCTGTCCTAACTTTGGGAGCTTTTTGGTCAAACTAGTAGGTCCGTCTTTGGCCCGCTCTCAGGGTGGTGGTAAATCTGATCTTTTGCACCACCCTTAATTTAACTATAAAATTACTAACATCTTTCTGTGACTCAGTATGCAGTGAAATCATTTAGGTGGCATTTTAAACATTTTGTGTTTGGAATAATGTCTTCTAATAAGTTTTTAAAATGTTACACTCTAGTATACTGGCTGTTATAAAGACAGCATGATTTCTGAAGTAACTGAGAGGAATGTATGATGCCTTTTATTAGTGTTTTGCCTCACAGTAGTTTCAACATCACCTATTTAAAAATTCATATTCCAAGAAGTCACAAGACATTAAAAATAGCAACATTTTAACCTTTTTTGCTCTGTGTGTGTGTGTGTGTGTAAGACAGGGTTAATAACCATCACAATTAAAAATATGTTAAAAAGCTTTTACACAGGTGTGTGAACCTAAGGACTGATACTTTAAGAAAAGCTTCGTATAACATGACATGAAGGATAATTTTTGAGACTTTGCAGCAGATGCTTCAGTATATTCATTTTTTAGAACAAGTGATCATTCTTTTTCATTCTTTTTTTTTTACCCCCACCAGGCTTTTGTGTATGTCTAGAGTGATGTATGAAAGAAGTGCAATCAGTTTTCCTGTAGAATATTCATTGTTATGTCAGTTTAGATAAAGAAACCAAAGGTCCTGGTTCTGATAAAGGGAGCAGGCATTGTGGAGGATTGCTCAATTCCTGCTGAGAATCCCATGCAAGCCAATAGGAGACTGGTGGAAGCGGATGAAGGAGACATGCTGAGACAGGACCGTAGCTTGGGATGTCTTTTTTATCGCAAGCAGTACCACAACCCATAGGGCAGAAGATTGTAGATAGCCTGGGGAGACCCCCCTAAACGGCTACAGGTATGCTCACAGGCAGGAGGGAGCAGTCACAAGCCAGTACTGCCTGTGCTCTCCAGAGGCAAGTAAAGCCCAGCACTCCTCTGCCTGTTTGCACTCAGCAGCAGAGCTGGCTCACCATCAGCCAGCTGGTGGGAACATGTCCATGAGGTGCCCTCGGCTGGGCTGGAGTCACTGCTGCTTCTGAAACAGCTAAAAGACATGTGGGTGAAAGGTAGCCCAGAACCTCCTGGCCTCTTTGCTCGGATAACATGAGACTTGAATGCTGTCCTGCTCCCGGCACACACAAAGTCTGCTTGCTCGGAGATGCCTCTGTGATTTGAGCTTTATTCCATTTGAACAGCAACTCCCCTCCTCTGCTGTGTGGGGGGCTGTTCAGGTGAGTGATACTCGCATAGTCACTGTGTTGGGTCAGGAGTCACCCCGTAGGAACAGGCCTTTGAGGAATACTGTAGCTACAGTGAAGTTGCATTTGAAGAGAGATACTGCTCAGTGCAAGTAAAGTGCGGGAGCAGAGCCCCTAATGAGGGAGAGACCATGGTTTATACACAGTAAGTGCACTTACTCCACTGAACAGTTTACAGCTTTTTGCCCAGTCTAGTTTGTGACAAGTTTATTTCCCCAACACACTGACCTAAAATATGCTTTTGAAGCGTTTTCCTCAAGTGTTTATATTTAGAAAACCTGTCCTTGAAACCCAGAATAAAGCCTGCCTGGAAGAGTTAGTAGGTGTTTAACAACTTCAAACATACCACTCCAGGTTATCTTTCAGAAATGTTGACCCATGGGACCCTTTTCATATTAGTGCTGACTTGAAGTACCCAACTGCTTTCAGCATAGCAGGTACAGCAGCTTACAGATCCCCTCTGAACCTATTGAGCGGGTTGGTTTGGATGCACAGAGGGCCCGAGAGAGGTGGGTTAGCTCCCCCTTTTGAGGAGCTGGCAGGTGAAACTCAACAAAGCTGCTGCCTTAGCTGGAAATGAAACAAAGTTTGTTTCATTTAAATTAACAGTGAGTGAGGTCTAGGATAAATGTGCTCTGGTTGTCCACTCCTGCATGCTAAGTCGTGTGTGGGATGGATGAATAGTTTGCATCTTTAGTTATACCATATTAGGTATGGCTGGGGTGGTGGTGGAGCTAATGTTTATCAGAGTCTTTAATGCTCTGAAACTTCCTGCTGTCTGCACTGTTTTCTTCCAGCAATATGAGTTAGGACTTTGCTTATGTACATTGCAGGGCAACGCAGGAGCTGCTGTGCCCCACCCCGAGGGGCTAGTTATTGTCACGCTGTCCCCTCAGATGTTCTGATGTAACTGTTGGGGGGAGTCGTGCTGGGACCAGGATCAGCGGTCCCACACAGATTAAACTTCTTCCCTCTTTGTTTTTCCTTGACATGTGCGTTTGTGGGGATTTTGTGTGTGCTCTGGTTCATTGCTGTGCCTTATGGGCAGGAGGAGGAGGTGGGGAAAAGGCAGGGGCTCCATACAGTAGAGTAATTGCTGCAGCTCCTACCTCACCAAATAGGAGAATCGAATGTGATTTGGTTATGTTAATTATTTGGATGGCTTGAGAGAAAATGTGTCATTAACTGTGGAGCAGAGAGGATATTAGTAACCTTATCACTTCTCTCTTTGCAAGACAGGACAAGAGACCAGAAATTGTTGCCTGTGGAACAGGGAGGGGTTAGCTCAGCATAAGCTATGGGCAAAATCACCAGCTGCCCCAAGAACAGCATCTTATTTAAATTACTGGGGTTTAGTGTATAACAAAGTTTTGGAATTCGCAGTTCCTTTACAGGTCTTCATGAAAAAAAAAAAAATTCTACATCCACTCCCATTTCCATGTTTTTAAAGGGCTTAATTGTAAGCTAAGTGTGGATCAAACTCTCCTGGGGGTGGAAAATGTAGTGCTTTGCCAAAAGGTTGTTGATGGGTGACCTGTTAATGGAAAGTGGAAAAGAAAAGCTATCTGCTAACAGCTTGTTTTGCGTGTGAGCTCATAAATTTTCTAACAGAACTATGTTATGCTGGGGTCTAAATTACACGAATAGTTGCATACTTGAACTGCCTTGCTCTTGATATATCCATACTTAAACTTCACTAGGTTGGCTTCATGAAAGGTTTTCCTTCTTTGTTCTTTACATTTTGATTTTAAAATTGTTTTCTATATCCTTTTGGTCCTCACATTGCATGGAAAACTTGAACTTTTGCCTGCATGATGACTCCTATGATTTCTAGCCAAAAATACCTGCTTGTATCTGAAAGTGCTCATCAGATTCTGAGGCAAATTGCAATGAGTCAAAGGGCTCTTGCCAGCAGAAGAAAGAACTTAACTTGTTCCTTTTGGTTCTTACTGATACTTGAATATGCATACTTTATAGACTTCCTAATTCCCTGCTATAATACTTCAGTAAATCTTAAATTCTGAATATAGAAAGTTTTTGCTGCTCCAGAAGATTTCACATTCATGTTACCAGACTTCAGTCTCCTTCCTGTCTGATACTAAATATGATTAAAATAAAACCCTAAAGAATGTAGTTATTCACAGCAATGAAAGCAGAAGAATAAAGCTTCAAAAATGAACATCCAAAAGAAAGAGACTTGAGTTACAAGGAATTAAAAAAGGAGTCTGGGGTACATCTGGGAGGAACATACAACTAAAAGTGTTTCTTAAAGATAAGGCTGTATTATGATGGGACATTTTGAAGGAAAATTAGAATCCTTTTCTGCTGAGAATGCACAGTGAAATATGACTGATAGAAATGTTTTCTAACGCAGCTTTGCTAGCTGTGTGGATAGGGGCCAAGCCACATTTGAACTGTTTCTGAAACCAGACAAATAGGCATTGTTTATCCTAGACTAGCCAAACTATTTCAGAAAACAGTTCAGTCAGAGCAACTTTCATTTCTAGTCTTAATTAGTTTTCAGAATGACTGTAGAGGGAGGACATTTTTCATCCACATCTTTTTTGACCGTCTCTTTCTTCTCTCCTCCAAATCCCCCTAATCTTCATCCCACTGGAGTGATTGCAGCCATCAGCAATTGCAGTGGAAGTGCATGTGGAGCTAAACTGAGCCATGACAAAGTTGGTGTGCTGCATGCCTGCTGCAGGCAGAGTGAGAGCAGTGTTAAGATGCTAATGCCCTCCCTGTACTAACATTCCTGCTGTTGTACCGCTGATGAAGGCTGTGGTGGAAGGTTTCCAGAAAAGACTTGATTAGTATAGCTTTCTGTTGTAATTAAGATATTGTATTAATTTGAACCAGATATAGTCTATATATTTTCAGCCTTTAAAAAGACCGTTCAGCACTTCCAGAGGCTTCTCACCAACAAGTATTCTTTACCTGTTGTGTTTAAAAAAAAAAAGAAAAAAGAGCAAAAAAGTCCTTTTCTGAAGTAGTTGTGTGTTGGGTTTTTTTAATCTCCTCTGTAGCTTTGCACAAGTGGCAGGTTATTAATATCACGTTCTTCAAGTTAGCAACACTTTCTGAAAATGACAATCCCAAGTTAGTTTTGATTTTTACCAACAAAAATAGTAAGGACTGCTATATCTGTTAAATAAGACCTTCAGAAGGGAGGCATCAGAAACCTTAGTCTTACCAAGAAAACAGATGAGTTGGCAAAAGGAAACATTTTTCTGTCCTGGTTTATCAACAGATTTTTGGTCATGTTGTCTTCCTGTCTAACCCCACCCACCAAGTTATTACTGAAAAATGCAATCTCAACTGAAAGGGAAGATAAGTTGTTATGTAATTGTTAAAAATATTTAGCAAAGGGGTTGTAGGTTTTTACTCAGCTGTGTAAGTTTTATTTATTTACAAGAATGTGAAGTCATTGAATGCTTATAATCTGAGAATACGCACACCCACATGGGCTCTCCTCCAAGTTTTCCCGTCAAATGAGACAAAATGTGAACTTCAACACAGAATCAAGAGAAAAAATGGTTTTAATAATTGTCTTTCTATCTTTCCAGAGTCTTGCAGCTAAGCTGTAACCTGATTTTCATTAGAAGGGGTTGGGTATGGTTGTATACTCCAGGAGTTTTGGACAAGTTTCTGTAAGATAACAACCTAGGGGGAAAATGCACTTGGCAAACCCTTTACAATATATGATGAATTTCTGCATGATGTTACTTAGTTTTTTTCTCTTTGACACATTAACCACATTGTAGTTTTTTTTTTTTTTCTTCATTAAGGCAAGGACCCTTGTCATCCATAAGAGCAGCAATCAAGAGATGTAAGTCTACTTTTCCTATTTTTAGAGAACCATAATATTATAAGATTGCTACATCTTTGTTTTTAGTAACTGGTTAACTTTATATGTGAAAACAAAGTAGCTAGCAGGCTTTTGGGGGGCTGTAATTTCTTTCTCTTTTTCTTTTTTTGTTCACGTTAGACCATCTTTTTGCTTTGCTGATGGGCTGTTCCTTCTTGCCAGTTACTAACATTTTCTTATTTATGCACTAATGTGTTTGTGCAAAGATGTGATCCATCTCTGAAGAACTTGGGTTACGCATGCCCAATTTTTAGTTCACTTGACAAAACAGAAGATTGTTCTATTTTAGTAGAAATCTGCAGCAACTGCTCATTGACTATACTGGGGACTGGATTAGACTCATGCACCAGGCTCATTGTGGAAAACAAAAAATTGTTCATAAATCTTGAATGAAAGTCCAAACTCTTCTTCCCTGATTTCATCATTTAACTCCTCTTTTCCTTTCCCTGCTCATGATATTTCCAGGCAGAGAATTTC
Source organism: Fregata magnificens (assembly GCA_013389945.1). Taxonomy (NCBI): domain Eukaryota; kingdom Metazoa; phylum Chordata; class Aves; order Suliformes; family Fregatidae; genus Fregata; species Fregata magnificens. The sequence goes on from WAAD01012199.1 coordinate 52,146, forward strand.
TTTAGCTGCACCTTCTAAAGTATTTTATGCTGTTTCTTTCTTCCACTTTTCATTGTTATTTCCTTTCTGTCCATGATTTCAATTTCATAGTAATGAAACAACCCTCAGGATTCTGCTGTGGGGAAAAATAAATTAGTGTATGTACTACTGATTTTTTTCTCCTGGACCTATTAATTAGGGGCTCCTTAGTATGGATTAGGTTGGAGGTAGTCAAAGGGGATCATGAAAGCTTTATTCAGGGCAAGTCTACATGATGCTGTAGTTAAAATGCAGCACTTTATCTGTGCTGTTGCTGCCATAGATAGAAAGCTGAAAAACAGAGAGCACCAGATCACAGAGGGCCTTTTGTGGTGGAGTCAGGAATTGATTCAGACTGCCTAAGCCCCAGTATCTCGTCTAACTGAGAAACCACCTAAAAGATCATTAAGCAATTGATATCTATGTTTTTGAAAATATAGTAGCAAGTGTTACTTTGTTTTGAGGCACAATCAAGTAAAAAAAATTCTAGTCAAGAAGCCCTGGCTCATATGTTATAACATTATACTTAATAATATTAATATGTAAAGAACTATGATGAAATACAAGTACCATGTGAATTATTCAGATGATAAGCTAGAAAAAAATCTCCATGCACATATCATGGCATTGTATATGAAACCATAATTCTTTGTATGCCAGTAACCATACCTGTGGACGGACCTAAATTAAAAGTGGACCCTGAATAATTCCTAACTCCCCTTGCCATTAACCTGGAAAAAGTATGGTATTCTCTGGAAAAGTGTATTTCCCTAACAGAGTTAGAAACCTATATTTATTTCTTAATCACAGCTTCTGTGGACTGTTTATCTCTAATTTTCAAGAAACATGATAGGTATGTGCTGGGTTTCAACTTTCCAATCTGTGGACAACGCTTTGTATGACTTTGTATCAGTAAGTCTCTCCCTGTCTGGTGGCCAAAGAGGAAGAGTGTTTATTTTCCTTTCAGCTACCCTGACTACGACTCTGGATAGAAAGACAGTGTCATTTTGTTTCAATTGTTTGACAGCTCATGTTCTCGAAGAAAGCAAGCTTGTGAACATGAGATGTGCTCAGGAGTAATTTTTTAATCTCAACTCTTCAAAAGTTACCCCTGGATTTTTAATGATGGTCTCAGGCCAGGGCACACCACTAAATCAGCTCCCTCTGAAATCAGTGAAACTATTTCCATTGATGCCAGCACAGCAACATGCACAAGAATGCCAAAGAAAGTAAAAAGAGGCAAGCCAAGTGCTGCAGTAGTGAGGCAAAGGGGAACAATGTTTTTGCTTGCTTCTCCACTCTTCCATAGTAGGGTGGTGTTAAGGAGCAGGGCTATAGAAACAGGTCTGCTGCCCTAAAATGTTGGAAGAACCTGCAAGCTTGTTCTATTCTCATTCTGTCCTAAGCAAATATGTGGCTGAATGAAGGATGTGTAACAGCTTGTATGCAGTCTGAGGCTGTGGCTTCCCATTTGGCAGTTTTGCAGCCATTTTTGGCTGTGGGGTTTGTTTGTTTTTCATGTTTGTTTTGTTTTGCTTGGGGGCTTCCTAGGTTCTTTTGGCTCCTGTTTTTTCCCAACAAGATCAATTCTGTGACCTCATTCTCTCCCCATCTGCACAAACATTTGGGCTGGCATAATGCAGGGAATGGTGCAGAGGCAGGAACATACAGCCCAAGGAAAGGTGTAGGAAGGAGTGAAGTGCCTTCATAAATCATTATTGTCAAATATGAGTGAAACTACAGGCTTGCTCGAAGGGTGTGGTTATGCAGATTTTATTCAGCAGCAATGCCAGCCTCTGTGGTGCCCAGCAGTTTGATCAGCTGTGAAAAGGCTATTTGACCTCACTGCGGGTGGGAGGAGGAATCCCTGTCACCCCCCTAGGTTATTTTTGGTCAGTTCCCTCACTGAAGTTGCACAAAGAAGAACTGGAGCCGGGAAGCAGAGGCAGGGAACAGAGACTGCTGCTGGGGGTGTCATGTTCCTTCCCCTGTGCTGCTGGTGAGCGGGTTCAGGGAGATAAAATGGATAAAAACTGTACAGCAAGTGCTTATTTTTTTTATTTAACACTCTGAACTCACTTGCTGTGGGGTCATATGAGTGCTAACATTCATTCAAGAGGAGCCAAAAGTCCATGTTTGGAAGGGGAATTGGGCATCACCATCTCTTTTAGCTACATTCAGGCATCAAATCAGTCCAGTTCTAATGTCAGACAACCTGACGTTTCCCTGAGGTGCCTGGAAACAGAACTAGAAGAAAAGGAGCAAGACCTCCCCCTTGTGCCGAGAAATAGTTCAGGAGAAAAGCTTCAACTCTTACTTCAGAGATGCATGAAAATTTCCAATTAATTTGAACCTCCACTTGTACAGAAATAGCCTAATCAGATCTTGGGTGAAATCAGACTTTTTCTTCTGGTTTTGGCTTGAGGATTACCCAATCCTTTTAGTGTTCCCTGAAGAAGGGCCTCCGCAGCCATGTAACACCTTTGGTATTGCAAAGACTGCAAGCGTGGCCTCTTGCATGGGACCATTCTGTCAGCTCTTCTGGTGTATTACTTTGTAGGTAAGGGAGAGAGTGTTTGCCCACTCTTGAGGCTCTCCTTGAGATACTGTAATAAATGACCTTTATTCCTAGGCAGCTATATAGTGAGAAGAATAACTTCTCAGTCTAGTAGTCTGTATATTTCATAGGATTGATGGTAGAAGTGTCTAGCCCGGTGTTAGAAAGCATTGAAAGAAGCTGTGTTTTTAAATATTAGCACACGTCCTTGTTGTAGAAAGTATTATTATTACTTTAAAACCTGTTGATAATAGTTAATATTAATTAACTGAAATAGTTAATTGGCAGGATCGTGTTTACTCACAGCTGCTGGAAGGGGCAATAGGTAAAAATCATTAGAAAAACTCGGAGCTTGATTTCCCACAAGGCTTGGGCTATTTGAGGCTATGGTACTAGTCTTTAATGCAAAATGAAACTTGCTTTTAAAAGACTCTGCAATGACAAAACTCTTCAGTATTTCATACAGATTTGCTAATGGAAACATACGAATGTTATTATGCAGGGTCTATCTTGTGGAAATGTGCTGAGTTTTTCCTGTCCTACCCCTTCTTTGGCTGCTTTGCTTACCTTTTCTTAAATACCACTAAGCATATGCTTCTGGAAATGTCAACAATTCTCACCCTGAGCATTTCTAAGTGCGGAAGTTGAGGAGCCAACTGTCTTCAGTTGTCAGTATGTAAACCAGCACTGAAATACATTTCCATTGACTCCCCTGATGGAAGAAAGGTTTTTTTAAATCTTAAAGCTGTCATAATTTGAAATCTGGGGTAAAAATTAATAGCATGTTTTTTCAAGGCAATCCACAAAGGGAATGAAGAATAGACTTACAGGATCAAAAGACCACAAGGCCAGAAAAATGGCTGTGGGTTTTTTTCTTTTGTTTTTAAATCAGGTGTGTGCTATATTTAAAAAATTCATGTCTTCTCTCATACACTTTTTAATTTAAATTCATTTCTTTGAAATGGTAAAGGAATAAAAGCTGTGCAAGCTGGGGGCAAGGATTATTTAGGAAGTTTATATTTTCTTTTCCTTAGCATTTTTGGAACTCCAAGGAATACATGAGAGCAGAAGATGTAGTAGCTTTCACCTCTGCTCCTACTGTGGATTTAAGAGCTTCCAAAACAAAAGATGTTCTAAAAGTGTGGTTGTACAAAAATGTGACAGCAAAAAGAGGGGAGCTGTTGATGGAAGGAGGGAAGAACTTTGTCAAGGTCCTTAAAAAATAAATGTTTATATTAAATGTTTATGTACATGGAAGTAGCTTGATTCTACAAATGCCTGGGAGATTTTTTTTTTTTTCAAACNTGAGTTTACTTGTTTACTTGAAATTTGGAGTTTGATGGATTACATAGATGCCTTGCTGGAGTTTTTTTGCCTATGTTAAGAAAGGAAAAAGGTCTTTCAAACTTTTTTTAGGTTTTTCTTATTTGTTTTAATAATTTTAATAAATAGAAATACATTTAGAATCTAACAGGAGAAAACAGCATGTAGAATTTCTCTAGAAGTGAAGAAAGAATCAAAGAATTTGGCAGGTTTATCAATTCAGTTTTACATCCCTCATTAATTAGCTTTTATTTCTAATGCTCTTATCATTGTAATTTGCTATACCCCAAGCAGTTGTATTGAATAAATTTACCAAATGAACACTTTCTTCCATCCTCTTTACAAAAGAAATCTTGGAATTGGTTGGTTTGGGTCAATTTGGGGTTTTTTTCTTTAATGTGTGTATTATTAGACCAATACTGTGTTAAGATCTCTGAAGAAGAAAGTGAAGATGAGGTGTAGGGGATTTTTATTTACTTATTTTAGCCAAACAATTTTTACAGAACTGGTTTAGGAGATGTGCAGTCATGCCCAAAACTTTGAGGTGTGCCTCTTGTTGGGATCAATCTGTCTGCCCATACATCTTTGGTAGGTGGAAGTATAAATTATGGGATCCCAGCTTCTTTGCATCTGTATCAACTCCTCAGTGTAACCCATTATTTTTGGAAGGGAAAAAGCACAGACCCAAACAAACCATGATTTTAAACTAAATAAAGCATTCAAAGGGATTTGACTTGCCTCTTCTCATTCCTACAGTGGCTCTTTGTTGAGCCATACAGTGGACATTTCCATATTCAGTTAAATTCTTCATGGTTAATTTAGTGCAAGGGAAACTTCTAAACAGCTATTGTTAAAATCAGCATGAGACTAGAAATAAAATCTGCTTTTATTTTCGTTTTTTAAGACACTATATTGTGAACAGACATTACAGTTGTCCTCTTACAACACTGGCACGTGCGCTATCCTTGCGTGACTAACCCATTTGATCGTGGTTTCTGGCACTCTGAAGCCTTGGTTTGTTCTCCTTCACCTCTTCTTCCTCTTCTGTAACCCCTTCTTTTTTTCCTCTAGCACTCATGAATAGTGCACATCAAAAATGCCCTGTGGAAGAGGTATGTCTGACACAACACTATGCAACTCTTGAATCAAGTATGCTTTGCCGATTTCAGCTAATGATTCTGTGATGGCACAGGAACAGCATAATTGTCAGCTTTTGCACAATAAGACTCTATCTCTTCCTAAATTGCACTTGCTATGCAAAAATTTGTCCCTTGGATAATTTCCTTTTCTCTCTAAAGAAATCAAAATGAAAATATAATGTGGTCATTGAAAAAATTATTTGAATATAAATATGGCGAAGATAGAAAAATTAAGAGGTCAGGATTCACTTATTTTATGTAACTTAAAACCCATGGTTTGAGGAAAAAAAAAAAAAAGGTTGCTGACTTTTAATCCACAAGTGATTAAACTTTAGGAAATTTCTAGCTGGGAACATTTAATTTTTTCTTTTTACATAAAGGAGGGAGAAATACCTTCTTAGATTTTGTGCCTTCGTACTTTTCCCTTCTGTAAAACAAACAAAAAGAGACATTAAAAAAAGATTAAAGAACACATCTCCGAAATGAGCCATCAAAAGCAAAGCCAGATGTGTTTAACACTTCTTTTTGTTTTATTCATGGATTGTTTTAACTAAAGGAAAAGAAAAAGAATTTTCAACTCTAGGGTCACCACAATGCAGAATGCAGGAACATGTGGTGAGGAAGAAGAAAGGGGACAGGACCACCTCTCTTGGTGGTAACTTGGACATAGAGTGACTTAAACTGATTATGAAACTGCACCCTAAACCTTTTAAAAACTTCTCCTCATATTTAGTACAAATATTTTTTTTAAACTTGGCCACTCTTAAAATCTGGAATTTATGATCAGATGCTGTATGTTCTCCATTTCATTGATAGTGGATTGGTAAGGGCTCTGCTATTACCCTCATCTTATTGCTGTGACAGTATAATTTAACCTCTTCAAAACTTTTGTTTCTTTTCTTTAAATAGCTTCTCGGACCTCTAGCCATAGCGAACAGCAGAGGGATAGAAGGTATGATGCTGTTATTTATATTGCAATTAGGTGTTACTGTAAAACTTGTTAGATCATGTCACAGTATTACTTTTTATGGCTTTCTCCTCTAGTTTATCTTTATTCCTTCTCTCTATCCTTACTGTGTTTAAAAATGAATTAGACTTGGAATAAAAGAAAAATATTGTGATTCTTAAGCACACGGTAGGTTAAGAGTTTGAGGAGTTTTCTCATCAACTTTTGTATGTGTCCTCAAAAAAAGAATGCAACCAACCATCAGACCTCTGCAGAACTGTTTTACTTTCCTGACATCTATTTACAGGATCACTTCACAATGAAAATAAGCACACTTTCAGGCCTCCTTCCAGTTTCTCAAAGGGTATTGAGAAAGGAGGTCACCAACCTGGATAGCTGGTGAACTGAGTCTGCTATTATCTCAGATGTGAAGGAACTGTAGCCCTCTTTTTAAAAATTCTTTTCACAATAGTTTTAGAAGTTATACTTCTGCAGGTTTTTTTTCTGTCAGCAGACAGAGGCTTCTGTAGCAGATGCTTCATCTACTCACAAAACTCACTTCTCAGTGTATTTTGCGTGAGACTAGATTGATCAGTGGTACTCTGGGGGCTGTGGTCTGGGAACGTGGGCCATCACTGCAGCTTATGCTCTAAAGCAGTCTACAGTGATAAAACAGGGGTAGTACCTACAGGTCCTTAACTGTCATGGAAGTCCCTATTGTACTAGATGCTGTAAGCAAGTAGGCCCTGTCCCAAGGGCCTCGTGAGGCTTGCTCTGCCCCACTTTAGCCCAGTGGGAGGTTTCCCTAGAGGTCTGAGGATAGACAAGCTTTTAGGGAGCCAGCCAGAAGCAGTTTTAACTATCCTACTGTTTTCACATTGTAGCAGGCTAAGGGCAAACACATGATTAGTTCTCATTATCCCGTGAAGACTAAGACTTCTTCCATCTAATTGAGTTACGCTTGTGTTTAAGTACTTTAAGCATGTAAATTATTTCACTGAAGCCAATAAACCTACTTTTTGGCTTAGGCATTTAATGAGGTGCTTTGAATGGAAGCCTAAGTGCTTGTTAGAAAGGTCAGGTAAGTTACTTTGAAATCATGGAAAAACATATTTGGTTAAATCAAAAAGACCTGAGCTATTTTGATTTCCCATGCCAAGAAAACCTTGGTCTTTTATACTTAAAAGAACTATTTTAAAATGTTTTAGGTAATTATTCCCCTTTGCCTTCATTTCCAGGCGTCCTGAAATCACAATAGTTGCTGCTGAACCCCTCCGGCCATCCTCCTGGTTTCCAGGTGCAAGCCCTGTCACTCCTCAGGGATTAGGATTCCCTTCTGCTTCATCTCATGCTCAGTGGAGGAGAAATGAGCATATTCCAGCTGAGGTGAGCGTGAATTTACATGAGGTGTGTTTGATTTACGAAGGTAAAAAGCATGTTAAGTTAGAGAGGAACAGAGTTTTTGCTTGCTTAGACTTTCATCACATTGAATAAAGACTATGACAGTGTTCTTTTCCTCTGCATACGTTAATTTGGTATTTTTAAATTTATATGCTTCTGGGTTATTTTTAAAGGATCACATCTGGACGTACATTAATATTTATCTGTCTGTTTTGTAGCTTCCACCATCATATGAGCAGGTGATAAAAGAAATCAATCAAGTGCAAGTCAATACAACAAATAACAATAATGCTGCTGCTCCTAGATGTACTACTACTTCTGCAACACAAACTGACTTTCCAGAGGAACTAATCAGCCATTTGCCAGGAAGTAATGTAAAAACTATTGTGCCTACACACTGGGAATCTGCAGGCTATCCAGGTGAGGCTGTTTTGGATTTCTCATTGATGAAAACCTTACTCTGTCTCCTGAAGATGTCCTTTATTATTGGTCTGTGCAGCATTTAATATCAATAACAGTTAAATTTCTGTGAATTATTACTGCTGTAAATTTCTGTAAAAATCCTCTCTTCTGAAGAACTACCATTGTATTCACGGTCAGACTCTAATTAAATATTGAAAGTTTTGCTCGATTCAGCCATAATGGCAATTGCTTGGGGGCCAGAGGAGCTCAGGTGTCCAATCAGAATAGCAGCAGTGTTACATGTTCAGACTGAAAAGTGTGCAAACCAAGCCGGGGAAGATACTGTACTATTCTTTGGTCTAGATACTGCTTGCATGCCCCTCATGCTGCAAGCTAACAAGTGGTTTTGAACTCACAACATGTAGATATCATGCATTTCAACAATATTCAGCTTCTTCCTAGAGTTTGTATATTTTTTCGTTCATCTTTTTAGAAAGAGAACTGCAGTTTCACAAGCAGCAGTAAGTACTGAAGGAAAACCGTCATGTTTACCATCCTGATGGCTGACAAAAAATAACATAAATAAAGTGTTCTGGAATAGATAACTGAAACCTTTTCTTTTCTGTTAGCAGGGCAGAGTCCTCTTAAACCTCCTAGGCCTTCTGCATCTCTCCTGAATAGGTCTCCTTCAGAAAATGAGAATCCCTTAACAGTTTTCGAAATTTCTGAAGGTCAGAGGTGCCAAGAAAATCCCAATGCTGTGATATGTCCTGTGCCAAAGCCAAGATCAAGAAGCAATCTCAGACCTGTGGTCAAAAATACTGAAAGTACGATAGACAATGGAGAAGTGAACCAGTCTACCACAAAAAGGCAGCAACCTCCAATTCAGCAGTCACCTCTCTTAGATGATAGCTTACTAGACAATCACTTGGCGATGGACAGCATGAGTACAGAAAAGAGCCAAAATAGTATTGTTTCAAGGATCAAAGTTTTTGAATCCCAAGGAACTAATGATAGCTCAGGATTATTAAAAAAGCCAGAAATTGCCCCTCGTTCATTCACCCCAAGACCTGTTATTGCGAAGAAGCCAGTAGTTGCTCCAAAGCCAGGGGTAAGCAGAATTTCAGGAGACTGGGATGCATGGGCAGAAAGCAAATCAACACCTTCCAAGGAACTGCAGCCTCAACCTGAAGTAGTTGGGAGCAGTGTTGTAACCAAACCTGAACTGCCAAAGAAGCCGAAACCTGGCCTTGTTAAAAGTAGTAGTAGTGATTTTCTTGATGCAAGGAGTGGATCAGTTGCAGAGAACAGTGATGGGCAAAAGAAATTTCCTGTTCCTGCTCCAAGGCCTCTCGTTCCTAAAAAGTCACGTTACGCAGAAAATCCTGCCCTTTCTTTGGCCTCACTACAACCGATTGCTGCTCCCCCCCGGCCTTCCGTATCTGCCCAAGAAAAAGTTTTCAAGTCTCTGGGGGAATTGTCACCTGCAGCCAACTCCTCAGCACCTGCTTTGCAAAATAAACTAGATGCAGAAGGAGATCTGATCAGTTTTGATGATGACATTTTGCCCCTAAGTCCAGCTTGTGTAGTTAAAGATAGCATCAGTTCTGAAGCAGCAGCAGGTAAGAAGAAATGTTTTTAAACTGTCACTGTGGTTACTCTTTGCAGGTGTATGATCCTGTGTGAGTTATGTCTGCCTGTCTTGACGGGGTTTATGTGTGTATATGAAATTCTTGGGTTTCTGTTACATCAAGATCACTATGAAATTACTTGGATTTTGAGACTTGGGAGGTTTCAAGGTTATATAAATCTCAGAACTTTCTTGCTGGATTTATTACATGATTACTAAAATAATGATAAAAGACTTGATGTTATACACTAGATGTCACCTCCAGAATGTATCACAGTTCTCTCTGGGGAACTTGGGACATCTTACCTCTTGCCATCTAATCTGACTAATTTATTTAAGTGCCTGAAGTTCTGTAGTAGAAATCTAGTCATCTAGGGAAGCAGCAATGTTTGTTGCATTTAGGGAAACTTGTGATCAAACATATTGGGATACTCTGTCTATCTCACCAGTGCCTACTTATTTTCTCTTTCCTATCTTTGTCTTGTCATGTGACCATACACTTGTTACGCATATGGGCAGATTAATTACTACAACTACATCCCTTTCGTAAACCTTGTTTGATTCCATTAAGCACTTGGGATCGATTTTTTGGTGTTTGGGGCTGTTTTAGGTAGTTTAAGATACAGATGGGTGTTGGGCTGTCATTAAATTTTATAGCAATAGGTTTTTTCCCTCTTAATATTCAAGTATGTCCTGATTTAGCTTACCAGCCCCATTGCAATCCAGGGAGAGGTCTGCTTTAAAACAGATGATGTGTCATACAAAATGCTTGTTTAAGGAACTAACTGTGATATTTAAGCTTTTTTTTTTTTAACCTCATTTATTATTAAACATCTCTACTTTCTGAAGAGAGAAGCATAGATACTGTGTAGTTGTCACAGTAAATCGATATTAATGATTGTTAACAAATGCAATTTCTTCACAGTTTGTGGATTATATCATTAGATGAAGTTCCAATTTGTTACTGTTTCTCCTCCATATTGGCATAAAAACCCCAAGGCAGACGTAGAAAGTCCCTTAAAGCCCTAAACTGTTAAGATCGGTACGTACGGACATGCAGATCTCAGGGGAGCTTATGAAAGCGGTGAAATATGGCAACAGAAGATCCTGCAGGGGAGGTGATTGGCTCAACATGGATACAAGTCCATTTTTTCTTGGACTGACAGATTCCAGGAACACTGCAGAAGCTGTACAAAGCCTGGAAGGAGGCAGGAGTACAGGGTGAATGGGCAGGTGTCTCATACTTATGTCAAGGAAGTGTATGACTGACAGTGTCTAGCTGGGAACAGAGTCATGATCATCGTGTCTGGAGACTGGAGTCATGGAACAGCCACATTCCTGGTGCATGTGATGGTTTTAGAAGAAAGTTAGAAGCGCGAGGGATGACTCTTGTTTTCCGTGCATTCATAAAACTTGTAGTTTCAGTCATTTTCTTTTGATTAACAGGTGCAACAAACAGAGGGAAAATATAACTGTTCTGAGTAGTAGGCAAGAAAAGAGAATACTTGTATTTTGAAAGTGCATAAAAAGGAAAATGATGTTTTGGCTATGTACAGTAAAAGACTGCCTTTCCCTCAACCTGGAAAAATTAAATAACATTAATTCTTCTGTTAAATCAGAGGTTGAGTGATCCCAAAGGAAAATCACCTGAAAAAACAGCTTTCATGATGAAGTGGTAAGAATGTCAGTCTTCATCTTTCTGGCTGGTGTCCTAGGTGTTCTTGATTTAATTAAGAAAATACTTTCCATTCTCATGGTTAATGGAAGAATAATTCAGATATCCTGACTTCTTGAGTCACCTGTCCATAATTTTATTCATTCAATAAAATGGCATCTTTGCTGCAACCCCTTCTTACCTACTAAAGAGAAAAAGGTCTGACAGCATTATTGCTTTATTACTCTGTAAAATTAGGATTCATTCCAGATTTTTGCAGGCATTTGTGAGCTCAAGATCATATCCTGTGCTCTTGATTACTAATGCCATGCTATGTCTTGACAAAGCATCCACAAGAAGAACACTGGCTTTCTGAAAAATGAGGCAACACAGAGCACTAACGCTAGCTATTTCTCATGTTCCCATAGGAACAGCTTAGGATTTGCAAGATGAATCCACAGTAAAATGTTTTGTAAAGGCAGGAAGAGAAGCTCTAATCTTGCTCCCAGTTCCCCAGACCTTTGCATTTCTTACATATTTGTCATTGTCATTACTTAGCAAAATGACAGTGCTCTGCTTGTTGTTATGGCAACCCTAGGAAAGGAAGAAGGCTTTTATGCAGTGGTGTTTGAAACTAAGCACCAACTGCTTGTTTGTCAAAGAGCAGTGTTACATCACAGATTACAGCATTCACAAAACTTCATTTTTTTCTGATACAGCACAAACGCGCCTGGTACTTAGACTAATGTAAATAGAACTGGACGGATTGATCACTGCTGCTACTAACGCCTGATGCAAAAGTAAGAAGGTGAAGCATTCTGTTGATGATGGGGAGGGTGCAGAAGTTGAAGTGATCATATGAATGAAAAGGTGAAACAGGCAAAACAAATTCAGAGTCTCCACAGCAATTTAGTTGACTGACATAAGACATCAGCTTCCTCTAACAGAAGGCTACCGTCTCCACAGTAGTGAAAGATATTTGAATATTGTTTATGTGCTAAGATCAACAGTGTTGGCAGCAAACCAGTTTATAGTTTCACCAGTTTAACTGTCAGTGTTTAACTGGTAGTTTAACTACCAAAGCTAGCTGGATGATCTTCTTTCAAGTTTACCTCAGGCAATCCCATGGGTTTCATCAATGTTTGACAGCATCCCCAACAGCACGGCTGCTAGTGGAGCGAACTTGCCCTTATCCAAACATTAATGATTTTATCTTTGTCCGACCTATATGGAGAGGGGGAACTGTTCTGTTGCAAACAGAGACTGGGCACCAAGAACCCTTTCAAAGTTTTCAGGAGCCACTCTCCCAGTTGAAGTCTGTGGGAGCTTTGGAAGCTCAACAGCTCTGAGATTCAGAGGTGGACTGTGGCAGAACCTTGCACCCAACTCATGTTTCTGATGCTGGCCCCAGGGAAGTGCCAGGAAGGAGAAGTCAGGAATGACAAATCTGTAGAACTGCTCCTTTCATCAGCAGCCAAAATTGATGCCAGTTTTAAGTGCCATAATTTTGGACTCAAAGGCTAGAGATAATGTTCAAAGCCATTTGTATCCTAATGAAATAACTCCTGTTCAAGTCAGTCATTTAGAATGTGAAGGCATCTGTTTGGGACTCTAAATCTTGAGGTGCTAATGCTTTGATGACAGTTGTGATATTTTGGATCATCTGGGGTATTTTTACATTTCTCTTGTATCTGATAACAGGGATTTGTGCAGTTCCTGAAGGTTAAAAGTTTTGGTAATCTGTCAGGTGGGCTCTCTTCTCACTAATCCATTTTTACAAAGGCTTGGAAATGAAATTCTAGTGCACGCTGAACTGAGTGTGAATTCCATGGCTTCAGAAGATCCATGATTTTACCCATAACTTGTATTAGTTGCTATGTCAAAATATGTTTCCTAAATGTTCTGAGAATGCATGTTTTGGACAAAGAAAATAAGGTCACAGTGCATTTAAGGCACACGTTTAAATTTAAACCTGGAGGTGATCTTGCTAGAATGCTTTCATTCCTTTTCGCATGTGGACAGTTATTCTTCTCTCTCATCTTCTCTCTCTCTAGAACAGTGTATAATTCACTGATTGCTCTATGCCTGATATACCAGAACTCAATTTAAACCAAATGCTTTGAAAAGTAGTTCAGAGAGAGCCTTACCTTACCAGCAGGAGACAGCTCTCTCTTTTGATATCTTCATCATATTAGTGTATTTCAATTCTAACAGTAAAATGACTACTGCATTTCCTAATTGTTCTATCTATCTATCTATCTATCTACTTCATCACAGTATAAAAGTTCATTTCTGCCGTATGGCAAAAAACCTCCCCCAAGCAAACCAGTGCTGCTATCCATTTATATGTATTGTTCCTTCCTGTGGCATGAATGGTGGAATTTGTATGATATTGTAGTCGGTTCAGAAAAACTGCTGCTTGAGTAACTCCAAATTTGTCTGCTGTGGGGATATTGCCCAGCTGCTTGTTTTTAATTGCTTCCTCAGGAAGGAAAAGAAAAAAAGAACTGAAATATTTCTAACTGGTATATTAGTCCAGACGTATCTTCAAAATAATGCAGCTTTTCTGAGGGTTCTGCTGTGTTACTTCCAATGACTCTTGTTGCGGTTATCTTAAAGTTACCTGTCTCCTTTTTTACTTCCTCCCAAAAGTATCATCCCCCAGAAAAGAGTGAGCCATCTCATCCATTTTAATCTGCTATTTGGCTTAAACCCCTGACAAAAACAGATTTACCTGAAGACATGCTACTGTGGGGTGGAGTAGCGGAGGTATGGGTCTGTGCTGTGTCCTGTTGGTCTTGCTGCAAGGTTGGCAATCTCCAGCAGAAGTGGTAACAAACATCCATTAACTCTTCAGACACTACAGATGTTTGCTTAGTAAACATAAATTGGAGCCTTCAAGGAGCTTGGAAGTGACTCCACTGTTACCACAGGAGAGGGCCTTATATCTATTTTCAGGAAACAAATAAGGTTTTTAAATCATAGGTACATAATAGATGAGGAGCCCTTTAGGTTGTCAAATGCAAGTGGATTTGCTTTTGAGTTCCATTTCTAGAGATGCTGTTAAGTGGTAACACACAAGTAAAAATGGTCTTAATAATAACTGTCTTCTCTGATGATTAAATCTGTTTATTTTACAATAACACTTAAAATGCAGATGTCCTTTGATCAGAAAGATTGTCAAAGAACAACAAAATGCTTATTTAAAAGAAGTGTTTATAAATAAAACTATTTTTTTCCTTTGCTGATAGCATGTGAGATTCTTGCAAGAGGGTAGATAGGTAGTTTAAACAACATTATAAATTCCCTTGTCCTTCACATTTTCATTAAAAAGGTTTTGTATGCCCTACTGGTTTCCATCACCAATCCTCTGCTTTGGAGCTTTCCAGCTTGCCTGTTTTGGGGCACTTGAATCTCTTGTCAATGAACAAGCATTCATTCAACTGGTAAGAATAGACAAGGCTGTGTTTCTTAATCTCCAGGGTAATTTGGGGGTTTGGTTTTTTTTATCACCCGCTGTATGTCCAAATACCCTCCAGCATCCAATTTTTGAAGTTAGATCAGGTTATGCAACCAATTTCTAACAACATGACCTAATGACTGACTTGTTCTGGGCAGCGGGTTGGATTAGAGACTTCCTGAAGGCTCTTGCAATCTGAACTACTCTAGTCTTACTTCAACTAGCAAAATAAACTAGTGATGTAGGAACAGCCTCCAAACTCTCACATAATAGCTCGTCCTGGTATCAGCAGTCCTTTTGTGCCAAAGGCGGTGTAATTACTATCACCTTTACTAGTATGGACAAGCTAGCAATGAACCAAACAGCTGGGCTTTTAGATACACACAGATAGTAACTGTGGGCATTCCTGTAGTTTGAGAGAGAAGTGCTGAAAGCTCAAAAAAAGTCCATTTATATCTGTCCCTGTGTACGATGTAGCACTGTAGTTTTCCACCCCATAAATGCTTGTATTGCCATTAAGTGTTACAATAGCTCAAGAAATTTTGCTATTCAAGTAGTAGATTTTATTTTATCTGCTCTCCAACTTTCTAACACTGTGGATGAGATATTTCATTCCTCAGTTAAGGACATATTGCATTCTCAACAAGTACATTTAGGTTGGCTCTTCTGTTGCATCTCTCAGCAATTTTTTTTCCTATACTTTCCAGAGAATATCAAACTCTACATAATTCTTTGACTTTGTGCACTTTTGTCGTACTGATGGCTAGGCTCCTTCTGTAAACTCCACATGTATCCTATAAACATCATTCATTCTTTGGATTGGACTCGTTCCTCAAAAATAGTGATTACTGGCCTTGAGTTGCCTTGCTTTTTGTGGTGATCCATCAGATGTCAGCAGTGAACAGGGAGCAATGCCTAAAACCTATGGAAGTAGTTCACTACATTTTCTCTGCTCTGAGTAGCAATAAATGTTGCTGGATAAATTCTTCCTGTCCTGAAGTCTTTCACAACTCTTTTTAAAAAATCTTGTTAATGTGTGAGAAGTCTGAAATTTCTGTTTTGGCACCTGGGACATAATGTTTCTGGGAGGAAAGATAATCCTCAAGATAAAACTTTCTGAAATTACTGTGTGCTTGCTCCAGTGTTGTGTGCTTTTGACAAAATAGCATAAGCAGGTGCAGAAATAAAACTAATGCTTTGGCAACCACATTGGAAAAGCTACTTATATGTAAAGGTTCTTACATATAAGAGATTTTTACCAACCTGCTCAAGTACCTGTTTGACTAAACATGCCATATCAAGTAAAGCAAATCTCCTTGGCCTGATGAACTATAAATCTTTGAATGAAACAGGACCACACAGTCTGTTCATAGCCTCTACCAAAATAACTGGACTAGTCATGAAAAAACTCTGTGTAGACTGGGGAGAAAGAAATCCTAGAATGTTGTGATAGCAGATTTGCTTGTCTCTGCTCCACTTTTAAGTCTGAACCCATACTAAGTCTACTCCTGAATACTGTATTCCTTTTATTTGAGTGACCCAGTCTACTCCCCTAGTGTTAGGAGAATGCTGAGAAGCTTGAGTTTTACCTGAGCTTACTTTCAGGTTATATACAGATTACATCCTGAAAGAGCCTGCATTCCATTCTTTCTCTCTCTCTCTCTCTCTTTTTTTTTTCCCCTTTTTTAATTTCCCAGTCTATTAAAAGATATGGTTGTGACCAGATCATGGTGATTTTCCATGCAGAGGGAGCTGCAAATTGCATATTTTGAGAAAGGTGGCATAGTCCGTATTATTCTCTCTGGGTCAGAAATACCATTTCTAAGAACAGTGAGCTAATTTGGGTGATGAAAACTGAGATTGGGAAAATCACTGATGCTGGAATTTAGGTAGGATGCCTGTCTAATATGTCTATTTATAGTTGTAAATAGGTTGAGAATTAGAACATCTGAGTGAACATCGGACTTTGGGTTGTAGCATTTCATGGTGTTTCTTGAGCGTGGACCCCATTCCTCTTTGAGGAATGTTATCTGTCAGGTTTCCATTGAATCTCTAGCTATATTACTAGGAGGGGCCTGTTGTTGAAAATCTTTCCCCAAGTATGGGTTAAGTATGCTTCCACAAACACCAGAGTGGTTTCATAGGGCTAGGTTTTAGTAAAACCATTTGTTGATGAGGTTTGGCTCTATCGTCTGTTCCTGGAAGACCCCAATAGCAATACTGTTCTGTGTGAAGAGAATGTGTGAGCCTTGCCTTTAACAGCTGATTTAGTTTTTTTAATTAAACATTGAAAGTAGACACAGTTCATAGAATCATAGAATCTCCTGAGTTGGAAGGGACCCAGAAGGATCATCGAGTCCAACTCCTGACCCTGTATAGGACAATCTCAAAATTCACACTGTGTGTTTGAGAGCATTCTCCAAATGCTCCTTGAATATTGTCAGGCTTGGTGCCATGACTACCTCCCTGGGGAGCCTGTTCCAGTGCTCCACCACCCTCCGAGTGAAGAACCTTTTCCTAACGTCCAACCTAAACGTCCCCTGGCATATCTTCCTGCCATTCCCTCAGGTCCTGTCACTGGTCACCAGGGAGAAGAGATTGGCACCTGCCCCTCCTTGTGAGGAAGCTGTAGACCGCGATGAGGTCTCCCCTCAGTCTCTTCTCCAGGCTGAACAGACCAAGTGACTTCAGCTGCTCCTCATACGGCTTTATGGGCCGAGGCCAACTGTATGAGGTTTAACAAGGCCAAGTGCCAGGTTCTGTACTTTGGTCACAACAACCCCATGCAACGCTACAGGCTTGGGGAAGAGTGGCTGGAAAGCTGCCNAGAACACAAGTCTTATGAGGAGCGGCTGAGGGAACTGGGATTGTTTAGTTTGGAGGAGAGGAGGCTGAGGGGAGACCTTATCGCTCTCTACAACTACCTGAAAGGAGGTTGTAGTGAAGTGGGTGTTGGACTCTTCTCCCAAGAAACTAGCGATAGGACGAGAGGAAATGGCCTCAAGTTGCGTCAGGGGAGGTTTAGACTGGACATCAGGAAAAATTTCTTTACCGAAAGAGTGGTTAGGCATTGGAACAGGCTGCCCAGAGAGGTGGTGGAGTTGTCATCCCTGGAGGCGTTCAAAAAAGGTGTAGACATGCCACTCCAAGGCCTGGTTTAGGAGGCATGGTGGTGTTGGTTGATGGTTGGACTTGATGATCTTAGAGGTCTTTTCCAGCCTTAATGATTCTATGATTCTATGATTCTCCTCTAAACCCTTCACCATCTTTGTGGCCCTCCTCTGGACACTCTGTAGTAGCTTCACATCCTTTTTATACTGTGGCGCCCAAAACTGCACACAGTACTCAAGATGAGGCCACACAAGTGCAGAATAGAGTGGGACAATCACTTCCCTCGATCGGTTTGCAATGCAGTGCTTGATGCACCCCAGGACACTGTTCGCCCTCTTGGCTGCCAGATGCATACAGTTGCATACTTCTGTAGTAGCAAATGTTGTAATGTCAGCATCAACACCTTTCGTACTATGTTGTTCTCATGTGTACTGAGAGTCCTTTTTGCAGGACTGAGCATCTTCACAGCAGATATCACTATTCTGTGCTTTTAGCTTTCCACATCTGATTTGTTCGGAGATTCCTCTTGTTGCTGCTGAGGTATCTGTTGCCATCTTACTACCACTTACTTAAAGACTATCAATAAATATTTCAGAAAGATCCATCTGTCCTGCTCACATGAGCAAAACCTAGTGTTTGTTCTGTAATCTCCTAATTTTTTATTTTAAACAAGGATGGTAAATGAGAGTGGGGGACAAAAGCTGTCTCTCCTAAACTGGTAAAAGAAAGAGATGATATACAGTGTATTTGAATACACAGCTTTCATTTGTCTGTCCTGTGAACAAGCACGGTAATTATGTTATCACATAAACCTTTGAAACAGAAGCTGTAGAAAAGTGAGAGTAAGGAAGACACAGGCTTTAAGCATCATTGTAAGATTTAATTTAAAAAAATCGATAGAACTCTGTTGATATGTTATGAAAAATGCCTTGCAGATTAATTTCCTTGAGCTGAGAAGCTTTAAATGAGTATATTAACAATTCTGTTTTCACACCTCCAAGAATTATGCTCAAACGATGCCCAATTGTTGTTAAACAACATAAAAATTTGATATGTTGTCAGTCCCGTTGCACAAAGCAGCATAGTCTTACTCAGCCAATTTCTGCTGCAAACCCAACACTGGGGAATGGAATAACACAAACAAGGTAATGAGTTTTAAGCTAATTGTGAGGTGACAACAGTATAATTGAACATAAGATAATGAGTGGAAAACTAAGGTTCATCAAATGGTTTTCTCAGCCTTAGAAATTACTTTTCTCAGACTTAAAAATTACTTCTCAGATTTATTGATTTAGAGACCTCTGCCAACTGTTGAATGGTTGAGAAAACCATTTCTATGCATAGCAATGATTAACAGCTGACAAACAGTAATTTTGTACAATTTTAAATCTCCCATACATTTACAAGAATACAGATCTGTGATTATTTTGGGTGTTTAGAGCATTTCCACTTGTTTTCACGATGTCTGTAGTTTTATAAGATGGAGGCTTTGGAAAATTATTTCCTCATTGTTCATGTAGAACTTCCTTAACCTCTGCAGAACCTTACCTTGAGAAGTGCTCCGTGTGCTGGCACGTTCCCTATGGTCCTGCTGTGTCAAGGAGCCCATGACTTGGCCCTGCTCACCTTTCCTCTGCTCACCCTGTGTCTCCAGCTTCCCAACGGGCCAGTGCAGCTTTGAGGCCCCGCTGCCTCGCCAGGGTCACTCCTCAAATCTGTCGTAGAGTTGCCAGATAACTGAAAGAGAGAAGGAAGCCCGCTTTTGGTTTTCTTTTTTCAGCTGCACTAAAGTCACTCTGAACGCCAGCATAAGAGTTAAGATTAGATAAATCTTTTTTTAATGCAATTCAAATGTTAGCAGTGTAGCTAGCAGACATAGGTATAAAGGAATAAAAGAAAATTATAACTGCAGGCTTGCTCTAAGAGAGGGATTTTTCTTTCTTGTAATGACCATACCACCAGAATGCTTGCAACCCCTCTTGTGGTCTGTGTTTTTAAGTCCTCTAGAAAAATCCTTGCTCTGATGCACCTTTCACTGAAGAGACCTAAACCTTGTACTGACTAGTGCTAATCCATAACTTAAACAAGATGTTAGTTTTACCCTTACCTTCTAAAACATTGTGGGTTGCCTGTGCCTAGTTTCTGGGTGTGCCAGCGTCTTTGGGCCCAACATGATGGAGCCATCTTCTGTCTAGATGGTAACAGAGCTTATTTTTAACTATAGCCTGTATACCTTTAGCTGTAGACAAATCTTGACCTGTCATGATC
This sequence comes from Fregata magnificens, assembly GCA_013389945.1. Classification (NCBI taxonomy): domain Eukaryota; kingdom Metazoa; phylum Chordata; class Aves; order Suliformes; family Fregatidae; genus Fregata; species Fregata magnificens. The sequence goes on from WAAD01012199.1 coordinate 72,055, forward strand.
CTTTCCACCTGAAGTGTATGCTCAAAGCTGTTGTACAAGCAGCCTGACAGAAGGAATTGATGTGCTTTGATTCGTGATTAAAATGTGACATGAAGGTACCCAGGCAGATTTCTGGGGAGCCTGTAGGCAGGTAGATGTCTTGACTTAGAGAGACACCATGGCACAAACCCCCATGGCACACCTGTACGTGATGGATACGCCTACGAAGAGAGCCTTAAGCAAGGAGCTAGTGGGAGGTGGACATCTGAGCAGGCGTGAGGACCCTGCAGCATGTTGTCCCTGTCGTTGCTACAGCTGCATGCTGGCAGCGGGAGCTGGGGAGAGCTGGGCACGGGCAGAGGGGGCTGCCGGCTGCAGGCAGAAGCACCCAGCAAGGAGGAGCAGCAGCAGAGCCTGGGGGAGCTGTGACTGCCAAGCCATGTGCATGCGGGAGGGTGGTCCATTACATTACACAGCTCAATATTATACAGTGTTTTCTCTCTCTGAAATTACTTCGGGCCTATTTTTGGTTAAAAAGAAAAAATAATACAGAGCTTGATGTACTTGGTCTTCTTCTCCTCTCTCTAAAAATGCCAAGGCTTTTTAATTAAAATGCTAAAAGGTTTTTAATTGAGGTTGTTCATAAATAAATACCATATTTCTGGATTTTTTTAAATCTTATGTATATTCCCAGACACAGATTTCTAGTGTCTTGATAAACTGCATTGTGTTATACTATCCAAAATTATCTGTAAGAAATCATTACTTCATATTATGTAATTTTTAAAAATTGTTTTTTATAAGTGTTGAAGATAAAATTTTATCTTCAACTTTGTCAGAAAGTGTGGCGGTAGTTTTGGGAAAGGGTATGTTTTTATAAAAAGTCCTGAAGAATTTAAAGAGATGCCCAGCGTACTTCCTCTCTGAGACTCTGACACTCCATAAATAACATCTCATTGAGCTATACATCTAAAAAGGCCACCAGAGGAGATCAAACTTGGTTGTTGGGGCTATGAATATGTGTCATGGAGAATTTATTGTCCGGAGTGCTTCTCCAGTTTCTACTTTACACGTTTATGATACTGTTAAGCATTGCCATTTTACTGCAGTTTTTGGTAACGTCAGTGAAAAAGGTAGCAGTTGTTAACAACAGAGAAGAGGCATAAATGAAGTATTGCTCTTTGATATGAAGGTGTACTTGGGAAAGAACCCATTGATTTGGATTTTATTTATGTACAAGTATTTTTACAGCTGCCTTCTACATGCACATATGTTCCCATGCCTATTAATAAGAGAGCAGTGCTTAAGTTTATGAAGCATAGAAAACATTGCTCCTGTCTTACCAATGGAATGATTGGACAGGCTTGTAGAGGAATGAGTGATACAGGCAGGGGCAGAGCTCAGGCATGACTCCCAGTCCTTGATCTGAACCAGTCTCCCCCATGACACCAGGTTTATAATCAACAAAATGATGCAGAATATTCCAGGGAATTAGTTGTTCTACAGCAAAGATATTTTGTAATCAGTAATATTTAAATGCTTTGTTTTGTTTTGTTTCTGTAGGCATTTTGTCTGCTGCACTGCTGATTGTTTAGCTTTGGCAAGATTTTATTGATTAAAACTTTTTAGCGAATGCGTTCACAGCTATGTCTGTGTATTAGAGCAACTGCTTTGAAAATATTTCCCTAAAGCCATCCTGGTTTCAGGTCCCTATTACCAAGCAATGCAGTTCCTCTTGTTCAGTGGCTTATATAATCCCAGAAGGCATCTGGAACATGTTTATGTTAAGTCAACTATGAATGCAGATGTACAGAAAAGACAGGTTATTTACAAAGAGCCGAGTACGCTATTTGCATTTACTTATTTTTTTAATTACTTTCTTGGGTGTGAAATATAAATGTCCTTAATAATGAAAGCAATACCCAGTGAGATTTGTGTTCAACAAATAAATATTAAATATGTTGGGGGTTTTTTTTCCTTTTAGATCCATTTCAGTTCCTCACTAAAAGTGAACCTGCAAAGGAACAGACAGCTCAACCAGCTTTAGCCCGGAAACCCACTGTGATCCGAATCCCAGCTAAACCTGGGAAACGTAAGTTCTTCTCCCAAATTGCCTGATAAATCTCTGTCAGAAAATAATTTTAACTGAGACTTACTATTTACTAATTGAGTTGCTGTTTACTAGCTATATTAGCTGCAAAAGGAATCCTGTAGTACAGTTCGACAAGACAGAGGAGCCAACTAAAGGGCTGTGTTGGGAGGGAGAAATAGCTGGGAATCGTGTTCCCCTCTCCCAGCTACCTTGTCTGCCTCCCTCCCTTGCGCTAAGTTTGATGTCCCTCAAACCTTATGGAGCTAATGCATATCAGAGGTGAAACGGGGGTGGGTGGGTGGATCTGAAGGCTGGCAGGGAAGAGCTGAAGGAGACCGTTTCAGCAGAAGCAAGCTTGTTTCGTCAGCTAAACTATATCACTGAGCTGTACCTTTGGTCAAATTGACTTCTGTTCTGACATCAGCTAAGGATATTTTAATGCTGCTCCCGAGTATCCTGGGAGCAGGGCCCCCACTTGTCAAAGGAACAACATTACTGTATTAAACTTTGCTTCAAACACAGCTTAGTTGGAATGTAAGCATATTTTTCACAGCTTACATCAAAAAGTTCCCTTGACGCTTGTTAGATTTGAAATCTGTGGCCATTTAAGCAACAGTATTTTGGTAGCACTTGAGGAAATAAAAAAGGCATGCAAGAACATGGATGCAAAAACCTGATGTGTCCAATTTTGTGTCAAGGTCTTGACTATAGTTTTCTGACAGTTACTGTATCCCTAATGCCTTCCACCTCTAATCCTTTACAGCTTTACAAATGACACTGACAGAGTGGAAACTTATCATAGAGCCACAAGGTCTTTGTGTTGATCTTTGTATGCTGGAGTACATATTTGCTTCTGTTTAGCCTTATGTTTTATCCTTAAAGCTTAGGGAGAAATGTCACAAGATAGCTCTTAAAACTCATATTTCAAAATCATGTTTTACCTCACTGCGTAGGTGTACAGCCAACTTATAGCAACTAGATGTCCAGGTGGCTTTTCTCCTAAGACTTTCTCTCATTTTTTCCCAAGTTCCCTACTTCCACCACCACCACCCCAGTGCTAAAATACTAGGTTTTCTTTTCTTCTGCATATGCGAGAAATGCAGTGGAAATGATTAAAAATGCAGAGAGGACTGAAGATAAAGCTACGAGGAAAAGTCTTTCTGTTAATACCCGATCATAAATAAAAGGTTTTTTTCAGTTGGAAGAATATGTTCACAAACTGCTGTAAAGAACCCAAGACATAATTCTTCTCCACAAAGGAAATTGTAATTTCCATTAAAAGACCTGACATTTTTTTTTCTTTTTCTTTTTTTTCCTGAGCTGGAATCTCTTTTGAACTTGTAGATAACTGGTCCCTTGCTGCTCTCTAGTGGTAATTGAACTTTCCACAGGAGACTGCCGGACATACTGTAGTTAGCTACAGTTGTCACGGGGGTGTGAAGGACTGCTTTATGGGAGGCTGTGGCTGGAAGATTAATGGGATGTAGAGGAACAGAAGCAGGTTCCAAGAAAGCAGAGTAGCCTTCTATCAGACAGGAGCTGCTGCAGAAATGTAAGCTGTTAAAAGTTAAAAAATGAGAAAAGTACAATTGGGTCAAAGTATAACATGGATATAGTAGGATTTACCTTGTAAGAGGGATACATAATCTCAGTACAAGGGGTCTTTCACCATCGTGGGTACGGAGGGGGATTAATTCTGTCAGGAACCAGCACAAACCAAAAAGAAAAACTCCGATAAACCAAAAAAATCCCACCCAGCACTACAAAAAAGGGGACAGAGCTGGATGCTTAAGAATTTGAACTCCAGTAAAGCACTCATTTAGCATTAGCATTTTTGTCGAGATGTCATTAGAAAGGAAACATTAAACTTCTACTTCAGTTATTACACTTAGAAATCACTGAAAATAACACCTGCCTTCTAGTCCTTGGGTTGGGTTGGGGTTTTTTCTTCCTTTATTTCCTTTAATTTTGGTCTTATAAAGAGTAAAGGCGAGGAAATTAGGCCATCTATGTATATATCAAAATTTGAAGTGGTGTGAATAAATAAACCTCTCGTGCTCTTTATATATCAGTAAGGTATGATAAGAGAAGATTTCTCTTGCAACTACTGTCAGGTATTATTTTTACTTTTCATCCGTCGAACTAGCTTAGAAGAGTGATGAACTTCACTAACTCTTTTCTCCCCATGCTTGGTCACTGGCAGCACGGTAACTGTGACCTGCTCCTCAGAATAAGGGATTTGTCCTTGAACTGATCCAATTTTAAACATCACACCAGTGTTTTAGATCACAGTAATGCAACTGAGGTGTTAAAAACAAACAACACTTCTTCCTATGTGTCGTTTCCTTGTTGAGCGTACTTTTCGTGAAATGAGCAACTGAAAGTTTTCATTTGGATAGAATCTCTCTTCTTTTTTGTCATCAGTCTGTAAGTGTCCAGGCTGTCTACACATATTTTTACATAACTCCAAGACTGGCTGGAAGTCAGAAGAGCTTAAGTGTCTGAAGTTCTTTGTATGAAATGAATTTTCTTGGTATACAAATACATTGTAAAATAGATGGCAAGGTTCCAATATATAAAGACAAAATGATTGGTAAATATGCTGGCAAAACCTGTCCAAGTGCTTCCCAGGTTTCAACGGCAGAGATGTTGAAAGCAAATATCATATAATTAGCAGGGTTTTGTGTTCTTTACTGAGACTGAGGACATCATAACTCTAATAAGAGCTGTACTGTTTCGTCTTCCATGTCCAAAATTTGCTTAGCTCCTTAAAGACTGCCAGGGAGCTTCCATCTCTGTTTTCTTTCTGTTACCCTGAATTTTGTAGCAGGCAACAGTTTCTTTTCTTGCCTTTACCTTTCTGGAGATTCTTCCATCCAAGTCTCCTGATCTTTCAGGGTTACTTGAAATAACCCTCAGCTGTTTTCCAGCCTGGAGGATATTCCAGGAGCTGACAGCTGAAAAAAGTGAGCCAGTTTAGAAATGTGGCTGAGAGATGGTGATGGTGTTTCAGGGTATCCAGTAATGAGTCTGACATTCCCAGGGGTAGAAACTCTTCTACTCGTCTAATATTATATCAACAAGTATTGCAGCTGAAACCCTGAAACCCTAGAATAACTCGCTGGTGTCCAGAGAGTAAAGTGAAGATCCGTTATGCAGGGTGGGAAGTACTCCTGAAGTCAACCTCAGAGGTGCAATGTTCCCTTCACCTCCCTTTTCTCGTCATTAGTCTTTAAATGGTCCTGCCTGTTGGCTGCTCTGCCTTTGAAGAAGGAAGTTGCTTTCACAAAAAAATGCCCCAAACCAAGGTGGATTCCCTTACCTATTGTTGGTCCATGTAAAGAAGCTATTAATTAGACTTTCATTTGGGAACTTCTGGGTTTTTTTACAGCTTTAAATGAAATCCCGCATAGCCCTCCGCCACTTCCTGCTGAAAAGCCTATTGGGAACACCTCGGGTATCACAGTGGGAAAACCCAGCAGTGGTGACCCAGTAAAAAAAGTGGTAAGTTAGAACTGTTTTTCTGTATTACAACTTTGTCTGCTTTGGTTAACAGATTTCTTATGACTCTCAAGCATTTGTAAAGTAAGTTATTTAAAGGACCAAAGGATGAAAAGGACTACTCAAAAATATAAGGCTTTTTTCTTTTAATTGCATCCTCTGATTTAATTAGGTAATTTAGACTGCTATCAGCTCTGAAAAGCACTTTGTTGATTTTACAAAACTTTGATCACATCTATCTTCAATTATCTGTATTTAGGAGCTGGAATCAGGATATTCTACAATTTAGTTTCACAAGCACTGCAAAGTGGTTCAAAGTCCAGTGAGATTTACATAGTGAAATATTGTCAAAGGCCTTTAGAAATGTGGGTTTTTTACGTTCATACACACAGTACCTCTCGGTGTCTGTGCTAATTTCCAGGCAGAGGAAACTTTTCTGTAGATGAATGAAGCTTGCTTTCTTCAGCTCTTTCCTTCTAGTTGTTTTCTACTGGTCCTGGCAGAGCCTGAGTAGATCCATCTATTTTGGAAAGTAAGGCTCTGCTCCTCGCTCCTGAGCACATAGTAACAGCAGACATTGTAGCTGTGTATCCTATATGCCCTTTGACACAGATTTACAAAATGGAATTAAAATAAACTAGAAAATGACAGTAGAATTTCCAAATATTGAGCGCTGTGATGGCAGGAATGGTGGAGAATCTTGTGGAAACCACAGGCAGTAAAAAGATCAAATCAAATTGAATCAAAAGTCCTCCCTAGATGGACAGCTGCCAACATATGTCTTTGTGGCTACCTCTGCTAATAGGATAAAGGGGTTTTTAAATGTCATGATTGAACAGGCTATTCATAGAGGTCCCATCTTTTCTGGATAATGCTGAAAAAATAATTTCCCATACAGGACATTAAATAACATTTTATACAATGCAACCCCAAAACTTTTACAATGTCATCCAGGTTATTGTGACAGGCACGTGTAAGCTTCAGAGGATGTTTTTTAAGAAAAAGACTGGATCAAATCCACTGAAACATTTAAATCTTCTCTTTGGAAAGACAAGAACTTCTGTGCTTCTAAAAGTAATATTGTTTGTCAGTGGAAGTGATTAACCAGCAACAGTAAAAATCGTTGACTGTAAGCAGCAGTTGGTACAGATTTCTTCCTTTTCACACAGAAGAGGAAAATTTTTGGTATGAGGATAACATCCCCATCTGAAAGTGGCAGGTGGTTTTCTTTCTAATCAGGATCGTTTAATCAGGAACTTTCATTTGGGGACTTAATCAAGGGTCAAAATTTTGTCACAAAATAAATCGAGGTATTTTCTAGGTGCGAAAAATCACAGAAATTGTTTACCAGTTTCAAGCACATGTATCCCTAATTAAGTAAACAGGACTGTTCAGACCGCTTGAAAATTATTGGTTCGAAAAGGATACTTTTGAACCCAGATTCAGCACTCTGATTTACCACGCTGTTTCACAAGCAGCTGTGCTTGTTCAGCAGAGCTGGCAGTACTCTCTGGCACTGGGATGAAAATGAACAGCAGGAGGCAGAAAAGATGGTAACTTGTTAATCCATTACTGTGGTCCAAGCCCTTCAGACATGGCACATGTTCCCCTCTGCTGACTCTGCTACAGGGTAGTAATCTTTGGCAGGGTCAGGATGGGCAGGTGGGAGGAGTGACGCCTTAATCTGCCAAAGCAAGATTCACCATGGTTTATCTGTTAGGTCTCTGGGAAACATACTTAGATGCCTTCTTTAATGAGAACTAATGTTATTTGCAAGAGACGCTGTCTTGTGCAAGTTGCACCAATGTCATGTTTTCTGCTTTAAGCCTGTTCAAAGTGTTTCATCTGTCAAAGTTAAATCAAAATTGAGAATGTAACTGCAGTAGTTGGAATCCTACAGGCAATGAAATTGTACGTTTTTATGACTCTCCTGAATTTGGCTCTTAAGCCCTGACTCCCATGTAGTAGGAAAAGAGGGCTGGGTCATACCTCATGCACAATTTAAGCTGTGATTCAGGTAGTCAGCCAGGTTATTTACATCTCCCTCTATGTCCAACAAGACTTTAAAATGCTAAAACACACCATAATACTTATTACTTTATTCCCAGACCTCCAGAAACTCTTGCTTTTCCTGTCTGTAGAATATAATTTAATATAAGAACTGCATCATTTAAACAAGATAATTTTTGTTTCTTGGGCTTAAAGAAATGGCTTTTCTCTTTTGAATCTTTGTAGGAGTTGGATCATTCAGAACAGGGTGGAGTGTCTCAGCTAGAACCTGTACTCCCTCCAAGGTAAGTGCAATTCTTCCATGACTCACTTAAAAGTGGTGTTTCTGAGCTAGTTTGCCTAGTTAGTCTTAATGTAGACACTACCAAGTCTAGTCCTAACTCAATAGGTTTGGGTAGGCAGTATGCTCACTAATAAATAGGCAGGACCAAGTTGCTAGCTGATTAATACTTGTTTGTATATTATTGGTATGAGCAGGGAGATTACAGGAGGACAGCTGTTTGGCTCTTCAGCTAATGTACAGTGGCTGCTGACAGTCATTCCTTTCTGCATCTTTAACCTTTTCACCCACAGCTGAACGTAGAACATCCCCTCCTGCATGTTGCTGACCTTTTGATCAACAGCACTTGCACTTGTGGCTGGGTTGGAGTGGTGAAGGAATGGAGGTGGCAGATGCTGTCACCCTGAAAAGAGCAGATGCTGGGCCTGCACCTTCCAGAAGCACTGGCTAGTTTATACAGTTCACTTCAGATCTAAAACCCCTGGGAAGCTGCAGAATCAATGATAACCTTGGGGTTTTTTTTATTCTTTTGAACCAACGAGAAAGAAGGTCTGCAGAGGCAAAGGTAGCTGGACCAGCCTTAAATTCAGGTCCACTAAATGCCAGAGACAAACTTGAGGGAGATAAGGCATTGGCTAGCTAGCCCACTGTGGCTATGTCAGCATCTGCACTCTAAATCTCTGGGTTTAAACACAAGAGTTTGCTCTGTTGTGTCAGGAGAAGAGAATCTTTCAGTTATTAAACTTAGTCTACCAATAATAATAAGTATTCATTAACAGGAAAGAATGTGGTTGTACCCACAAGGAAACACCTCATTATTGTCCCTTATGGGCTTGTTATTTTCCCCCATTCTGTTTAGCATAACAGCATTCCTCGTTCTTCCGAGGGTCTCTGGAACTACAGTAAATGTTTTGTCCTTTCGCTCTTCTGCTCAAATGGATTTTTTTTTTGTTTGTTTGTTTAAGTAAGCAGTAATAATTCTCTGAATTGCTTGTTGGGGTTTAGTTGAGTTGCCTTACAAACCTATGGGTTGGTTTGTTTCCAAATTTAATGCAGTCTAACTTGGAATTTCCCCTTTCATCAATATTAAAAATGCTTAGTTTAGGATGAAGCCAGGAAAGTGGAGAGGTGAAAGTTGAACAGAAATGGAAATTTTTTTTGAAATTTAAAAAATAATCCATACTCAAATAGTAGTAGAGAACTCTTATCAGGAGTAGTAGTAGAGCACTAATATCTTCTCAAGTGGTGGATGACACTCACAAAATATGTCAGAAGGATACTCCAAATATCCGCTAATGCATATTTGTTGTGGTTGATAATTTTTACAGACCCTTGAGGAATTCACATGAGCAAATAATTATGCTGAATTATACTGTATGAAAAAAAGAGAGACAATTGTAGCAGAAACTTGCAGTAACTGGCCGAAGATTTCCCGATAACAATCAAACAATATTGTATTTTTCAAATAGTGGTAGTGCCAGGGTTCTTGATAACAGGAAGCCAACGTCGTATGTACATAATGATTGTTTATAACAGAGGTGATTTTTAATTAGCAAATTATTGATTTGGTCACACTCTTTGATTCTAAAAGAGTTGGCTTGTGTATACTGTATAAGCAGCTTTTTTTAATCAATGCTTAGTAAGGGTGATTTTTTAGATTTTTTTAAATTTTTTTTTAAATTACCACTGTCACTTACTAGTCTCTCATTTTGGTTTCTAAACTACTGGTACGCTACCTCCAGCACTGCCAGAAAACTTTAGTATTTTCACTGGTGTTTTCTTTCTGCAGTAGATATCTGTTGCATAAAAATGGTAAATTCTGCTGTTGATGCCATTGTGCAAAGTGGTGTCATATGTCATCAGTTTCAGCAGAGGCTNCCTGAGGCAGCTTCAGACAAAGCTCTTTATAAAGGTGGATTGCTGAAAGAAATCCTGCTTATGTAGTAGGCTCCCAAGAAAGCTGGCAGGCTGTTGATAAGCAAAAGTGGTGAGCAGACTTGGAAAGATGTAGTCAAAGGATCTGCCTAAGGACTTGATCATCCAGTCCCGGTATCTGAAAAGTTCATGTATTCCCAAAGAGCTTCAGATACTACACACTCGACGGCCCAGGTCATCATGAGTCACATTTCCTTAATGTATACTCTATAGCTAGGGCTGTGGTGGAAGATGAGGTGGCAGGCTTATTAATATGCATATTTATCTGATGGTTTGCCCAATTTTTAGGCTGGTAGATGGAAAAATTATACCTGCTCGACCTCCCCCACCTAAAGGTATTCCTGGAAGGCCACCTCCACCAAAACTCTCTGCAGCCAAGACCTCCTCCCAGAAGGATGCTCTTTCACGATCTACTTCTGACATCGCTCCTGATAAAAAACCCAGCAAGTTCAGATTGGGACCCAAGAGAGCAAAAAGTCAAGTCTTTAAAAATCCAGATCCAGCATTACCTCCTAGACCTAAACCGGGTCATCCTCTCTACAATAAATACGCGGTGAGAGTTGAGATATTTGATCTGAGACTGTTGTTCATAAAACAGTGCTGGTTAAAATAGTAGTGAAAAAGGTAGTAAGGTAGGTTACTATGATGTGGCTTTCAAAGTGCATCTATCAGCATAATCTTTCTTAGAAAATACTAATAGATAGATAGTAATAAGCACTGTAAGGTAATACTGGAGAAAGCAATATATACATGCAAAGGATAGATATATGTGTGGGTATTGTTGTGTATATATGTTTTATCTCTTTAATGCATAGCTTTTGGGTTTGGGGGGTTCTTTTTACAGTCACCAGTTCTGAATTCTACTACAGCATGTAAAATTATGCTAAGTAATTGTGTTTGTATATTGTTTTTCCCTGTATATGTCAAAATGCTTAAGAAAACTGGGGGAGCATTAGCACTTAAAAAGTAGTTTACCTTGCTTAATCAAGCCTGCAAAGAGTGAGGAATGTAACACCACTTATTTTACATTTTCATCCTATTGATGCCATCCCTTTTCATTATAAAAATGTTTCGTTTTGGTATTGCACGTGTTGTTAGAGAATATTAAATATAACTGGATCAACATTACAGATAAAAAGGAGTCTTTCCCCAGATACTTGAAACTGGTCAGTGATCAGAGCTGGTGACTGCTTGAACCAGTGCTGTTGTCAAAAGAAACACCCACACAACCGTAGCATGAACAACATCAATGTTCAGCATGAAGTGGAAGCTTTCTGTTGCCTTCTTTTTGATCTTCACTCTTGCATTTAGATCCTTGGTGGAGCAGAGGAGCAAGAAAGAGAGAGAAAGATGTATCTAAGTTGATAGCAGGAACAGCTTTGAGATAAGGGAAGCATGTTACTTCCTCTGTGGTGTAGCCACACCTATTTATATAAGAAACGTGTGACATATTTTGTAGGTGAGATTTTTTTCAGTAGCAGATCACTAGTAATTCCCTGTTGTCAAGTGTTACTGTCAATTAAATTTTCCTCCCAGGTTGTTTTTGCCGTGCCCCCCATGACAAATGGATACATTTCTGTGTCAGTGTGTTGCTGAACATCGGGTACCATGTGGTAGGATACCAATTAGGTGGCTAAGACACCTTTAAAGCGGGTGACAACACCCGGGTTTCTCGAAGTGGCAGTTCATATCGCCAGCAGTCCATTCTGAATGCCTTCCAAAGGAGCTTGTCCTCTTCCACTGGACTCCTAAATTAGTTACGTGTAGTAGGTGGTTTGAATAGTTCCATTGTCTGACCATTTTCACTTACTTAGAAGTGAAACAAACTTTTCCATTTGCCTCTGTTTCTATTCAAGCTACCTGTGCCTCATGGAGTTGCCAAGGAAGATTGTCTTCCCAGGAACACTGGAGAACTGTCCTGTAAGGTAAGGCATTTTTTTCTGCTGATAAATATTTAATGAGCAAGACTCCTGTTGCGTTGAAGTATCAAGTGCTTTAGGCTTTAAAAGTTACACTGAGAATTGTAATAGTGGGTTTTAAATCCTTGTGTTTCTTTAATAAAAACAAAACAACCACCAAAACAGAACCCAATAATGGTAATTTGCCTTATAGCACAGGGACATTCTGCTTATGGAGCAGAGCAACAGTAGTTGCTTGGAGTGCCAGAAGAGAGAGGAAATTGGTAAAGTTTCTCTGTCTCATAGGAAGATAATCACTCCCTTGGCTTAGTATCTGAAAAGTGGGCAAAAGATAAGTGAGTAGTTTTATGAAGTGCTGTACATGATATATCAGTGAATTGGCTTTGACATACGGACTTCAAAGTTATTTTCTTCTCTCTGCTTCTACAGAACCTAACCTGTTTTTAGGGCATGACTGTATTAATATTAAATAGCTAGTATAAATTACAGCTATGAGCAGCCTTTTTGATTATTATCAGAAACCTACATGGCTGAAATTGATTTCTATGCAATCGGTTGTAATTCATATTATTCTGGCCCTTATTTTGTCCATGTTGGGCTTTTTTGGTTGGATTTTTTGTATGCAGTGAATTACTTTGAATGTAATTCACACACAGTGATTGTCATCAGTACAGTCTAAAAATTCCTAGTGGGTGGGATAGAGAAGGCAGCTCAGCATTTTGAATATAATTTCTCTTTATGAAGATCCCACAACAAAATTGTCATTTCCCCTCAGCATTATCTTCCTGTAAGCAAAGGCCTAGTGGCTTGCTTGCCCCTCTAAAATGCTTGGCAGTCGGCAGATGTGTTGCCCCTGCTGAGTGTGCTGGGCACAGTTGGGCTGGGGCGTTCTCTCTGAGCAAGGAAGAGTAACTGGGGGCACACAGTACTGAGCAGCAGTGCAAAATTTGGCCACATCCCTTGCAATGAGAGTTGCTATCAATGCTCCAGATTTCTGACCCAGAGAGATAGCTGAGGCTTTGTCTATACTGGGAAAAGTCACATGCCTTCCCTTCCTTTTACTGGCTGAAAAGTAGATTTTGGTGAAATGCATTCTGGTTTACACTGGCGAAGGGCATACAGAATTCAGACCCATAGCTGTGTGACCAATACTGCCTGTTGCCTCCAAAGGTGATTCTCTGATACCAGAACAACATTGCGTCCAAAGTCAGAAAATTGCTTTCAGAGTACGTAACAGAGACTCTCTGTTAGTATCTTCCATGATTTGTAAACTACTTGGATTTATTTGTTGTTGTCAGGATTCAAACCACCCTCCAAAAGTTTCTGACACGAGTGCACCTCATGCTGTAGTCCTGCATGATTTCCCTGCAGGTAAGTAAATGTGAATATTCTGGAAGCTTGTTTTACTCCAAGACTTAGAGCTTAAAAATTATGAGGAAGCTCAGCCTGCAAGGTCTGCATGTAGAGTTGTTCAAATCCATGGGTTTAGCTATAGTTGGGCCAGTCTTTCAGTTAAAGGTAACTGGTTTATCAAGTATAATTAAAACTTTTTGAAAACTCATTCTGGTTTTGTCTGTGGTATTTATGTTAAGAAGGTTTTACTTAGAGAAAATCAGTGACTGTGACAACTACCATTAACTGAAAGGACGCTGTCTTACAGAGCATGCCGATGACTTGGACCTTCATTCTGGAGACACCGTTTGTCTTTTGGAGAAAATCGATACCGAGTGGTACAGAGGAAAATGTGGGAATCGCACAGGGATATTTCCTGCCAGCTTTGTTAAAGTAGTTGTATGTAGGCTTTGTATACATTGCTACATAAGATCCTATATCGCATTTGTTTTCTGGTTCTATTTTACTATAGCTCCTGTGTGTTTAACTCCATTCTGTATTTAGATAATCTCTTTTCCCTCTGGTAGCACAGAAGACATATCAACTTGTTTGTACGATATCAGAAAGATGCTTGATTTGGCACGACCAATTTGTGTTATGGGGATTATTTTGCTGTTAATTTGAAGCCAAGTGAGAAAATCATGGCCCTTACGAGATTCTCTTTGTTAACCTGGGTAGTTTCTCAGGGTCTACAGAGCAGATTATTTTTCACAGCTGCATGTAAGAATCAAAGCTCAGTAAGATGGTTGCTTTTTGTGCCTCCTCCCAGGCCCCCAACTTTTCTCATTTTCTTGTCCCTTGAACTGTGCTGGAATCAGCACTTTTATAGCCATGTAGTGAACTAGGTCAGGGCAGCAGTTGGGCCCAACGAAACATGGGGTTTTTTTCTTCCTAGAATATTTTTTTCCAGCTGGATCAATTTGCCTAAGTGGCTTACTAAGTGGCTGCACAAATGGTTGTGCTGGCACAGCGCAAGGAGATTGTGTTGTTGCAAATGAGCAGCTAAAGCAATCCTTTTACTGAATGTAACGCTTGACGGTAAATGGCAGGCAAGAGACAGGTGCTGTTTTGGAGCCCAATAGCAATTAATGGAGTGCCTCATCTTTAAAAGAGATACAGTATGGTTCACTGCATCAAAAATCTGTTGCAAGCCTGAGTCTGAGATTGAAGTCTATTTTGTGACAGTAGAAAGGGCCGTTGGGCTATCCACACCAGCCATATGGACACAGAGGAATGCTAAACTGACACCAGGATGCAGTGAAGGAGTATGGCTGGGCATTAAAGACAGTAAGTGTCTGTGTTGAGCTGGGGCAGCTGGCAGAGATGAGCACTGCTGCTACATGGACAATACGAAGTATTCGGTATCCATCAGAGAGTGTAGGGTGTCTGTTTAGTTTGTATGGTGTTATTGGAGAAAAATTTTAAGATTGAGAAGTGCTGAAGAATAACAACTAAACTCAGTGTGAGTAATAATGGAACCATGCTTGATTTGCTTTCACAAGAAGGATTTGTTAGCTAAATTGATTAGCTGCTTCTACACAGACCAACAATTTAATTTAAAAGCTCTTGTTACTACTGATGGCTAATAGAGAAAAGATTTTATGTTAAAGCAATTGAATGAGTATTTGGGGTCAAATTCAGCATTGATACAGACAGATACAACTTCATAAAAGATAGGGAAGATGTGTTTCAAATTTCTATTTTAGTTGTAGAAGGTGATTACCCTTTGAGTGCAAAAATCTTTCGTTTCAGCAAAATGTTAAAAAAAAAAAGGAAAAAGAGTGCAGTACATGAGACTAATTTACTGAGTAAATTCTTCTGTTCATTCATGTCAGATTTGATCTTGATACAAGGTCTCTATACAATATGCTATAGTGTGTTTTACAATATTGAGCTGGGTAGTAGCTTAGGTCTGGACACCTGACAATAATACATGGTTATTACTCCCGATAGAACCTTCGGAGCACCACAGATAGCAGCTCCTCTAGCAAGAGCACTGCAAAGATTATTTCTCCTAAAAAGCCAGCATGATTTCTTCTGGTCCTTCACATAAGCTAATGAAACATTCTTGTTGATTTTTATGGGAACTGGCTCATGCTATAGTGAGCTGTAACCCAAAGCTCCTCACCAGGGTCTCTAGGCTTGTAGTCTTATACATCTCACAGATCATCCTTTGTGTCACACCAAAAATACAATTCAAGTCCTCTTATGATAAAGGACTCGAATGCTGTCTGTTTGATATATCTGTATATTGATTTTCTAAATTATATTTCTCCAATTCAAGTGAGATTTGTGAGACGTGTTTTTGTTTGGAGGACAGCTGGCTACCAAAGCCCAGAAAGGATACATGTAAACAACAATTTTGTCTGTTGTGATACATTGTGCTAGTAAATAATAGAGAGCAATTACCAATTGAAAGTTGGGAGCTAAATGCAACAACATGTAGTAGCATCCAGTCCCATATTCTGTCAATCAATCACACCACAAGTAGAAAAGTAAACCAGCTTCATAACAGAAAACATTAAATAGTGCTCCTTGTTTGCATGAGATTAAAAAATGAGAAATCAGGCATACAAAACCGAAATCTACTTTAATATGGTCATAGCATGCCAGCGACTACAGAGCATCACATGGAAGTCATAACTGGAGCTGATGCTTAACTGAAAAACAGATGATTTTACCCAGTTCCAAGTTTATTGTAGTTATGTTGCCATGAGCTTGAAATGGAAGATTTTACTTATTTTGTTGTCTTATTAGATTGATGTTCCAGAAGAAGGCAACAGGAAAAAAATACCCTGTTCATCACAATGTGTTAAGTGAGTCAGAGAAATCTTATTTTCTTTCTCATGTTGATTTACTAGGAAGTAAAAAGAAAGATAACTTTGAAGCTGGTGTTATCTGTGCTGAGGTTAATATGGTTAACAGTTTCTTCACCAAAATAATCTTAAAAATTACACTCTCAAAACTGCAAATTTGTGATGTTTTAGTAAGAGTCGTATTTGGGTAAAAAAAGCCTGAACACACACTTCATGGCTTCAAAAAATTGGTAGATCACTTTATCTTTATAATAAATGCTTATATAGATATAGGCCCCTTCGCCCACTTTCATTCCTCCTACGAGCTGTATTAGAAGAGCATTTCCCATAATTTTTCATGAAAATTGGTCTCAGAAACTGTGAACCAATCTGATTAACTTCAGCAGCATTTCACTCTCCTCTCTTTGCTCCTGGCCTTGTTCACTTTCTTCCAGTATCCTAAGATGTAACATGGTAGGGCTCCTACTCATTTGAAAAAACAAGATAAAATAGGACAAAATATAGCTGTACTTTAAGTAGAGAAATCTATCTAACCTTAAAGTGTATAACTATAGAGGTGAATCTAAAGTTCCCCAGATCAAATTATCAAATGTACTTCAAGCATTTTCATTTCTGATTTGCAGACAACTTGTACTAAGATTTGTGGGCAAGGAACAACTTTTCATGCTATTTTTACTGAATGATGATTTATTGGATTTCATAATCATTCATTGCAGCAATTAAAGCAAATTCAGGCAGAGGCTGGAACTAGTACCAATGGGCTCATTCAATTTGTTCTTCAGATAGAGCTTGGCTTGTCTTAACCGAAACTACTTTTTTTTAAAAGCTGCTTCTGCAACTAAGAAAGAAACAGAAAGTGTTAGCTCTGTCCTGAAGCTTTTGCAAAGATATGAGCGGGGGACAGGGGTGGGAATCAGGCTTCTTACATTGGTTGCATGCTATGATGCTAGAAAGAATTAAAGCCTATTATCACTTTTTTCCAACATAGTATTTCTGATAAATCAAAAATCTTCTTAGAGTAATTTCTTAAATTTATTTTAATAGTTTATTAAATTATTAAATCTATTTGTGAGGGAAAAATTAATTTGTTTTTTCAGTATTATACCAAATTATGTAAGATTTATCAGATGCATTGGTGTTTCTTTCTTTGATAGATAACTTATTTTGTCATGCCTGGGATAGATTTTACAGAATAAAGTTTGTCAAAGTAGATAAAAACTAGCTTCCGCCTATGAAACCTCCATGTATTTGGGACAAATACACAATTGACTGCATCTAAACTGGATGCTAGCTCAAAAAACCATCAAACTCTTAACAAAAGCATATCAGGACACTTACTTGGATATGGGCAAAAATATAAAAGGTAGCCCAGAAACAAAGTGATATTTTTGTTGTTGTTTGGAAGAGAAATAGGGTCTTATGCAAAATACTGTAACAGCCAGGAACTGGGATGCAGAAGTTGTGTCCAGCTCCTCCAGACTCCATACTCATCCTCCTCTGAAAGCAGAAATAAAAATCAGGGCTAGACCCCAATTTTCCACCTATTCTATCTGCAGTGCACTCTTTGATCATTTTAATTAAAGATATCAATCCATATTTTGCACAATGCTGCCTTATTATTAAGTAGACAATAATAAATAAGCAAAGTAAGTTTCTCTTTTGTTTGTGCAGAGGCCCAAGATGTATAGCACGATTTGAATACATTGGAGATCAGAAAGATGAGCTCAGTTTTTCAGAAGGTGAAACTATTATCCTTAAAGAATATGTAAATGAAGAGTGGGCCAAAGGAGAGCTCAGAGGCACATCTGGAATTTTCCCGCTGAACTTTGTGGAAGTAATTGAAGATCTGCCTGGAACAGGTATGAATGTGTTTGCAAAAATCTTCAAGAACATGGTCTTGTCCTGCATGTATATAGGCAGCATATAGGAGAAAAGTCCAAAAGGACAATGAATGCGGGAAGGAGGTAGAAAGGGAGAAAAGACAGGTAAGAAAAATCAAAAGGAATAACAGGACTTCTTAAGAAGTTATTCTTAATCACTTCAAATATCTAAAATCTCTATCATTAGTAGCATTTTGAATAGTCATTGCTGCTATTCTAAGTTATCCTTTACTTATGTAGGTACAGGAGCAGCACTGAAGAACAAGGTAGAGGTCTCTTCTTCCCTTCCTCAGGTAACAAAATTTTATAGGTGAGGGACAGAATTTACATAGTGGTTTCATAGATTTACCTTGACTTTCTACAATAACGTCAGATTAGCTACCCAACTTTAAACCTGAATGTAACACAACTCCCACAGCACACAATTGTGCATGGCCACATCTTGAATTCTAACAGTTGGCCTAAACTGATTGAATTCATAGCTTCTTGCAAATTAACATAAGTAAATTTTTATCCTTTGTGCTTAAGCAAATTCTTGTTAGCTCTATTTTAAGTATTGCTGCAAGTGGTCTAATTTTGAGTTTATTATTAATCCTGTCCCCTGCCACCAATGATAAAAAGGAATGCATCTGAGCCTACACAAAATTCTGTGGTAATTGCTGAAATGCCATGCTAGTCTACATCTGCAGGGACACTATTGTATGACAGAAAGTCAGGACACTCATGTTCTGTACAGCTGCTTTCACCAGTATCCATCAGCTTATGGGCTCCATTAACACTTCTAAAATTAATGCATTTCTTCTGTTCACTTGAATAGAACAACAGACACTCAGTAGAGTGGTGTGAAGCACTTCATGATTTTACAGCAGAAACCAAAGATGATTTATCCTTTAAAAAGGGAGACTACATCCAAATACTGGAGCAAGTAGATTCAGAGTGGTATAGAGGAAGACTGAATGAAAAGGAAGGGATTTTCCCAGCAGTTTTTGTTCAGACCTGCTCAGGTACAGTACTCCTACTAGATAGCAATTCATTATTCCTTGGGTTGTGACAGTCCTGAGAGAAATCACTATTCCATTGCATTAACAAGCCACACACCACCACAGTCCTTAACACCCTAAAGCTCAACTAAGCATTGAACCATCCTCTCTAATAAGGGCAATATAATGCTCTAGTCAGTAAGTAATCTGGGAGGTGATGCAGATTCTGGGTCAGTTTATAGTGTGGTTTGGGCACATGCAAAACAGGACCATTGAGCTGCCTTTAGTAGGAATTCAAGGGTGCAAAAGATGGGGGAGAAGCCAGGTTCTCCCTCAGCTGAAGAGAAACACTGCAGCACAGCCAAAGAGCTGGTAGAGCTGTAAATAACTACAACTGCTGCATCTTGGCACAGAACTATTGTTAATGCCCTTGGTAAGGCAAGGAACGAACACTGCTTGCTCTCCTCAAGCTTCTGTTTGGTCCCCAAATGAATGCAGTCAAAACCTTCACAGAAGACACAGAAAATCACTTTTTTTTTCCCCATAGTTTTTGCAAGTAAAGCCATGAGTGAAAGTTGACAGGAAATAAATTCCACCTAACTGGCACATAGCACATACCAAGTGCTGCTTCATCTGCAAGTACAAAGAAGAAAAGACAGCTTTTATTAGATATTGCCATTGGAAAGTTCAAGTAAGTGAGCTTTAAATTTAGTCCTCTTAGAAGCAGAACCATGAGAATGTTAGTACTGTAAAATGAACTGGTAGCAGTAGAGATTTTTATTCCATTAGGACAGTGAATTTGCTAAGTAGCAGTAGTAATAACATCTGGACACCCTGTAGCACAGTGTGGAAAAAACATGAGAATGACAGGAGACTTCTCTAGAAACAGAGGTTTACTTCACTCCAATCCAAATAACTTGTCTTGTCCACATTCTACAGCCACGGTAGAGCTGTCACAGTCTCTAGGAAGGAAGAAAGGAAAAGCCAAAGCTCTTTATGATTTTCATGGAGAAAACAATGATGAGCTTTCCTTCAAAGTAAGTACCTCTCTTAGCCCAATTTTCTGAAAGAACTTATGCTCCTAAAGAATGCTAAAAAAAGAGGATTTATCCACCGCAAAAATAGGCTTTGAATAGGAAAGAACAAAGCACATAGAATAGGCATAGATATTAACACATTTGATAAATGGTATCTCTAAAAAGATTTTTGCCCTTACTACTTCCGTTTAACAGTGGTGAAATCTTTTCTGGACATTGAAAAGAGGTCAGGAATTGCAGAATTCCTCTGACTTCTCTGATACAGTAAAGGTGACAAGACAAACAAACCTCATTTTGCAGTACATTCAGTTCTTGATCAGTTGATATGGTCAAGGGAGCCTCTTATTTACCTAGAAAGACAGAAGCAAGGAGGATAGTAGTAGGAGTGCCAGCGCTACAGCAGCAATGCCTCCAAGGGACACCTAGTACAAAATCTAAAAGTTTGGCAGCTCAGTACGTAGTTGCCATGGGAGCAAGGGGAGAAACGAAATACTTGCTGCATGCTCAGATAATATTAAGAAGCATGAACAAGAAACAGCGTGCCCTTGTAGACTCAAAGTCATGATTCAGGTAACTGTGTCCTCAAAAGCAAGTTTCTCAGAAACGGCAGACTTTCACAGCAGGCCCCAAATTGTGTTTGTCAGCTGGAACAGACTATTTTCTCTTTCTAAAGCTAGCAAAATAATTAGTTTCAGCATTAGCAGCTTGCAATGCTGAAAGGATAGAGGATTCTTTAAAGCAGAAAAGGGGAACAGAGGTACTGGAAGAAAGGCCAGGGCCAGGACAGTACTTCAGGTGAAGGGTGTGGCATGGGACCATGAAAACAGGAACGAGGATCAAATACAGGAGCTGCAGTTTATTTTAAACAGCCACACTGAACTACTTAGATGATTGCTTTCCTTTTTGGGAAAGGAAAGTTTCTAAAGGGAAGAGGAAAGTTTCCAAGTGCTGGAAAATATTGGGACTAAATTCTTAAAAAAAAAGCTTTGAAGTATTTGAAGAAAAGAAACCTTCATAACAGAGCAGGGAAACACACACAAATAACAAGTAAAGCAGGGGGCCTATGAGCCAGCTCTCCAACATGCCTACCCACCTGGAGAGCTTAAGCAATGCAAGAAGTTATCCAGCAGTGCTGTTTTTTTCCTTCTGGAAGGTGGTGATTTTTTCAGCATAGACAAGTATTTACCCTAAGAGAAGCTTCAGCTGGTTTTGGCAAACAATCTTGAAGAGATGTAACCAACAGAAGAGACTGGCCACATCCTACTTCTCTTCTATTTGATTGATATTAATTGGTTCTGGATAACATCAGCTATGCATGCAGTAACATTGCACGGTAAGCTGTACAGGCTCATGTTACTCCTTCTCTTACAGGCAGGTGATACAATAACAGAGCTGGAATCTGTAGACGAGGACTGGATGAGTGGAGAGATACAAGGAAAGTCTGGGATATTTCCTAAGAACTTTGTTCAGATTTTAAAAGCACCATGAAGTGTTGCCTCTCTTTGTACTCCCTGCATGTGGGAGAGAATGTTTTCTATCCTAAAGGCACAGCAAAGACATCAACCTTTTGACTATCAATGTTTTGCACTACTTTTTCTAGACGGTCATACTAGTGTGTTGAAGTCAAATAAGAAAATTTTAGTCTTGTGACAGTGTATGTAGTCATGCTTCATGAACGCTCTGAGAGCAAATACAAGGAGGATTTTTAGCTGTTTCCAACTAGGGAAATACTGTGGTGCAACACCATTTTAACTTAAATAGCATTCTAGTGTGTTTACTATCTGGTATTACATTTATCATGCACAAAGTCTGCATACAGTAAGGTTCTTTGGGCTTCTTTAAAAACTTTTTTAAATCCAAATTTAAAAATTTGTTTTTAAGATATAATTACAGGACTCAGTATGTAGATCAAGTTTGATATTCAGGTTTCATTACTGCTTGACTTCCACATTAGCAGTAGAATCCACTTGTTTTATGACTTAAAGGATAAGGAAGATAACTGATATTTCATAGTAGAAAAATATCAAATCTAATACTGGTAAGAGGGAAAACTCAGAAGCAAATCCTTGTGTAGTAGTATTCTATTCTTAGCTCAAGCTGCTCCTACAGGAAGATCACGAAAGTAAGTATTTTGCCTCTTAACAAATAATGTTCTAATTGGTATGAATCATCTTAGACCTTCCTCCCTTCCTCCAAAATCCTGTCCAGATATAGGTTTAGATTTTTCTACTGTTGTTCAAGCTCCACCATACCCTTCTTTCCCAGCTGTAGTTGTGATGGACAGCGTTTACTGAGCTTTCTCAGATCCCCTCCATGCAGTAGCTGCACTATTCCAGCTATTTGCCCCTCCACCCCCTTCATGTAAGTGGAAAGCCAGTCTTCACTCACTCTGCATTTCATTGGTCACTCAAGCACCGGAACATACTTCAGTAACACTATTCCTATCCTTAACATGAAGGATGCTTTACAGCCTTGGTTTTAGCTTTCAGCAGACGTGGGATTAGTTTTCAGTTTGTTACCACATACCATCATTATAAACGGTCTATTGAGGCCTTAAGGAAAACATGCCTGGCAAGAGGTTACTTCAAGAAGCTCTAACAAAAACATTTAGTAAAAAGCAGCATTGTGACCTGAACGACAAACTAAGGAAGACAGACATGATTGAGGTAGCTTCACATTATAGGAACTTCTGGTAGTAAATTCTTTTTTACAACACTTGGCTTCTGACAAAATAGCTAAATGCATCTCAACTACTAACTTCATCAGACTGGAATAGAAAAAATTATGCTGCAGTTGGCTTTTTCATTGCTGACATTATTCCATCACTTTTGTACAAAAAGGAACCAAAAAGGAACAAAAACAAACCAGTAAGCTGTTAGCATGAGTCATTACTTCAGAGAGATGCAGGTCAGGTCACCAGGTATCAAGATATCCTTACAAGATTTTTCTTTGTGGGTCTGGAAGTTCAGGGTGCAAAAGGGCCAACAGTTGAGTGGCAGATGGAGACTGGAAACTAGAATCATGATTGACCTTGAGATAGTTTTGACTCAGTCATGTGTCTACTTACAACTTTACCGATACAAGGTCCAAGTATTATGGCTACAAATACCTACTGCTACAGAAGATTGGGGTGTATTTAAATTGGTGCCTAGGCAAGCTGGTAAGGGTAGCCCTCCCCTCCCCGTGTGCTGCACTTTGCCTACCATCACAGCAGGCAGAAGCAAGCTTACAGCCAAAATTGAGCTGAAGGACTCCCCCGCAGCAGGGAACAGGCATCCAGTCTCAGTAGCAGGCTGGAGCTTGCCTGAAGCAAGCCTGAGGAACATACAGCACAGACACGAGGTCCTTGGCATGGTTCCGCTCTGCAGAGTCGCTGTTACGCCACAGTACTTGCAAATACAGACACAGGCATTAGCCCTCCATTTTTTTTTCCCGTAGAAGCTTCGTGAATGTGAAGTGCTGTATATTTAAACTGCACCAATACCATTCACACAACTGGGGGATGAAGATCACACACATTTAATGAGCTAAGAACTGGATTTCTACTTTCATTAAGGGGATTAACATTATAAAAACAATTATAAATCATGTGCTATTCTAGAAAGGTGGAAACACAACCATTTATACAGTTGTTGTTTTATCATCTCCAAAAAGCCTATCCAGAACTCCTGTGGAATCAAACTTTAACGTAAGTCCACCTCCAAGGACAACCCTTCCCACTCTCCAAGCTCTCCTGCCAGGAGATGCCAAAGGTTGTTTATTCCAGTAAAATAGCCATCTCCTTCTAGAGGAATCCAAGGAAACAAATATATAGATAGATAAGGTTTCCTGACTCCTGCAAGCCCACTCAGACTTCTCAATCATAAACTTTCAGTGGATCACCCTATTCAAACAGGCTTCTCCCACCATGACCTGTGCCAACACAATTCCTGAACCTCCAGCACGCACAGCAGGGGGAAGACAACAGAACCAAGCAAAGCCCACAATCAACAAGCAGAATACCAAGGTCCTCCACAGACATACCGCATCATTGTGGTGGTGGATGAGGCTTAAGCGTATGATGTTTACTTACTGTTTGTCTGGCAGTTTTCTAACATTTTGATACAAGTCTCAAAAGTAGAACCGTTTTTTATATTTTTTTTTCAATTTCCTCTTCCCTGTTTTTATAACTGTGTATTGACCAGTTGTTTTTGTAACTTCCACTGAATGTTTAAAGTCAGTGCCTGTCAGTAGATAAGACCACTCTGCTTTTTTTTAATCATCTCCTCCCTATTATGCAGGGCAGGAAGAGCAGCAAAGCCTTATATTCAGAGCAAGGAGTGCCATCTAAAGGCTGCTTGCATTACTGCAGGCAGCTAAAACAAAGCTACTTATTAAAACTGAAACAAGTTAGATGGTTGGCTTTTACAGGAAGGGATTTTCTTAAGACTTGATGCCTAATATCACCATGAAATTGCATATAGATCATAACAAAATTCTTAAGGTGTACACAATCTGCAAAAAAAAAAGAGAATGAGGTGGAGCACAAATCTTAACTGCGATATAGTAGCAAGTTTCAGCTGTAACCTTGAAATTCAGCTAGGCCCCCATACATTAGTATGATAATAAAAGCCTCATTTATCAAAACATTTTCTGTTTGACCCACCCTCTGGAGATATCTCCAGGAAGATGTCTTTGTTCTGTGTACAACTAACAGTGTCCTAAATAAATCTTTGTTAAGTCCAGTAAGTTTGTTATGGTACCTCTGTAAATTAAGAATGTATTTAACCAATAAAATTTTTATAATTAAGTCATGATGGCATTTTTATTGTCTTATGCTGTGGAGAGCTGAGCTCTCCACTTGATATGACAGTTTTACAGATCTCATTCTGCTTATATATTTAACTCAACAGCCAAAAAACCCCACCCCCAAACAAAAAATCCAATAATATCGCATCCCTTTACAAGTCCTCAGAGAATCCTGATGGCTTTAAAACAGTTTATTCAAGCCTTCGGACTCAGGTACATTTCACACTTACCACCTGCAGAATCTATGACATTTGCTACCTGCAGCAACTAGCCGCCATCACAGGGTATCACACAAGATGGCGATGCTCTACTCTTGCTGTGGCAAGATTACCTGTGAGGAAGACAGGGGCTGAGCCTGAGCTGATTAGCAATTCCACACATACTTTAAGCATGCTCTGCTGATTGCTGCTATTCATACACCATGATTTTTCAGTGGATTTTTTCAGTTGCTTTTTGTACAGAGAATAGAGAGGATGCACAAAATTTTCCTTCCTCCTTATTTTTCTCCATGTGAAATAGTTTTATAAAGCATACATTTACCCAGAGCCCCTATGTGGTAATGCCAGCACTCTACCATTCAAAAAAAAAACCAAACCAGAACAGCATGAAACAGTAGAACAATTTTTGAAAAACTGAAAAAAGCAAGTTCTTGTTCTTTCCCAAAATGCTCTTGCACTAGCGTTTTTGCAACATACACTCCTCAGGCGTACATCTGAAGGAAAAAGTAACGAGATAAAAGACACACAAGTTTTCAGAAATGACACCTTAGGATCTAACTCTTCAATTTTTAAGTCGACATAAGCTGAACAAGCAGCAAAAATACTACCAGATAATGGAAAAAGCACTCAAGTGATTTGCTGAGTAATTTTAAGTGCTTTATTTTCAGAACATAGACCATTGCCTTTTTATGGTAGAGTTTTTTCCCCTGAAGTTCCACAGGTTTTTCAACTGTGATTACAGTTACCCCTCAGTTCTGACAGAGGTTAAAAAACTACACACATCCGTACTCTTGAGCGTATTCTGCATTTCTACGCTGCTCAAAAGTAACACTGCTTCCATAATCAAAATTGCAACTTAAAGATCTTTTAGCACCTTTTGAGTATCGGAGACCAAATCTACCCCCACAAGAGGCTGTATCAAATAAATTACCGCCAAGAGGCTTAAATGCACACATATGCATTTCTCAAGTAAGTAGTCTGACAAATTCCTAAAGCTTCCTTGTAATAAATTCTGAAACACTCAAGTTTCCCTGCATGGCACCCCATTTGCCCTGTACAATGTTCCTCTTTGAAGCATCCTTCACCAATATAACAGAAGCTGCAACCTCTGCACACATTCCACAAGATTTCTTTTGTGAGGACCAAAATTACCGGGAAAACCCAACATACAGAATCTTTGGTATTGTACTTTCCAATAGCACCCTTCACAAACCACCTTCTTCTACCCATCTTGCAACACCAATCATCAAAAACAGATCTAACACAAGTGTTTTTTCCCTTTTTTTTTTTTAAGCCAAGGCAATAGGTTTACCTTAAAAAACCCATTCACATATCCAGTACCAATATTGTCCGGTAGCAACACAGGCAACCAAACATTAGTTCTGTATATTAAAACTTTTTATTTTCCATCAATTTTCAGTTTCAGACAGACTCTTGCACGGGTGGCTCATATCCATCAGCTCGCTCTACTTTAGTGCCTGCCTCATCCCCAGAAGGCTTTCCAGCACCACCACCTTCACCATGCAGTTCCATCAGCTTGCCCACTAAAAAGAAGAAGTATTATAAATAGTGAGAGATACACCTATTTAATACAGTTTTAAATTCCTGAATTGCTCATCATATACAAATTAAACCACCAGAACATTTAATGTAAGTATGATCGAGTCCATTCCAGAAAGCTCACGCAAGGAGATGCTGCTGCAATAACTGACAGAGTCAGACAAAAACAAGCAGTGAAGTGCTACATAATGAGACTGCAAACTAAACTTTTTCTTAAAAAGAGGTAACCTACTACTGCATTATATGGGAATGTCAGAAAATGGGAAAATAGAATCATTCCATGTCATCTGGGACCGAAACATTTTGTCATCATTCATTCCCAAGCCAAAGCCTTTAAACATTCGGCAGCAGTTTCAGGCAAGAATTCAACAAAGCTCCAAACTGATTGATCCCTGCTTTGTCAGACTAGAAGGACAAGCCTTTTAACTACTACAGCTACTTAAGCTCATGATGCTGCTTTAACATCTCTATCCAAAAGCAAACGCATTGTAAAGTAACGGCTTCCCACATCCTCCTCGAAGAACACTACATGTCTGCAGTACTCCACTTACATTCAAACTTGGGCTTCTTCAGCATCTTAACCTTGCGGACATAGACATCGTGAAGAGGGTAAATGGACTGACACGCCTTCTCTATGTCTTTGCCAATGCTGTCTGGGATCCTGAGAGATCAGAGAGCACATCAGTACCAGAACGTTAAAAATTATGCCTGCTTCTTCATCAGCAACACAGGCTTAAAATAATTCTTAGGAACACATAACACTCTATAGAAGTTTGCATCATCAGTACTACCTTCACACTCTGACAATTTTCTTCACATATGTTTAGATTCTAAGACATTTTCCTTGCAGTATTAGAAGGGACATAGTGCCAGTGTGCTCATTTTGACAGCAAATCTGCAATCAAACTTTTGGAAACAAACACCATACTTTGGAAAACTTCCTTCTATCAGAACCACCCAGAACATTCACAGGCCCAACTGACCAGAATTATAATTTTAGTCTGTAGAAACATGAATCAAAAAACCTCTGGAGAGCCTGATTTTACATTTACGCAAACATGATGGCTGATGGAAGTCAAATATGATGCAAAGACTAAGAGAGTATTTGAAGAAAACGGCACATTAGCTTTTCAAGACAAGAGGCACCTTGCCTGGTCTCTGCCAAACAGTACAAGAAGCACCAGGATTCCTTAAGTAGTCCGTAACAACTGATCAACAAACAACTACACAGTAGGGGAGGAAAACAAAAACTCAGACAAAGCTTACAGCTTATTGACAACTTCTTTCAGGTCATTGGTTTGGACCTCTCGGGTCATGATTTCCATCATCTTCTTGCGAATCTGTCGAACCTGCTGATGCTGGGCATATGAGGTCTTGCGGATTTGGTTATTACGCTTCTTCGTAAAACCCACGCAGAAGAGGCGCAGTAGGTAACCATCGGTGGTTTTGACATCTACATGGGCTTCGATCATTGTCTAAAAAAGAAACGGTCATTTATCACCAATGTGACAGACAGGTTTCTCAAAACCACGCACCTCACATGCATTAATGTCTGCTGATGCCGCTTCAAACACAGCTTTGCAACGCATCAGTGGTGTCCTCCTTTCCTAAAGGCACTAGCAACAACGCAGACCTTGTTCTTTACACACCTGCCATTTTTTGACCATGGAGCACATTTTATCCCGGGTGAGGTCCATTCCATGGAAGTTGGTCAGACAATTTTTGCCCTGAACGTCCTCAGTTATCAACTTAAATTTACGGAAGGCAACCTCATCATTCTGCAGATCAGCCAGACTCACTTCAAATACACGACCCTTCAGTCCATCAGAGGCAATTTCTGTATTATGAAACAAAAACCCCACCTTTTGTTAACATTAAACAAGTATTATTCAAATCAGATACTGAATTTCCGTTTGATGTTTTCTAATAGTAAGTGATGCCACTAGCTTCGCAGCTCTGAAGTTTATATGTATCTTGAACAAGATCAAATCAACTCACAGAACCAAATACTGTATTTTGTTAACTTTGTGAGGAATCTTTTTAAGAGAATTATATTAGATACTGAACACAAATACCAGTATACTGCAGATTCCACATGTGTAATACTGGGGTTTTCTTAAAGTGGAAGGGGTTACATAGTATTTGGAAATCATGAACAATAATGAAAAGCTGAACATAAAAAGCCACATGTGGTCAGCAGAGATAAAGCAGCAACAAACACCTGAGTCATTTCACAGCTCTGCCTCTAGCAATTAACCATTTTAACACTGGCTGACTGATACTTGTTTAACAGTGACCCTTATTTTACTTGTTTCACATGTATACAGTTCAAAATAACGATCATCTTCATAACTAAGTGCAACCAGAATAGCATAATGCAACTATTTAGCCATTCTACACAGCTAACCTTCCAAAAATAGTTACCTCTATCCAGATCACCCTGCATTCCTAACAGAGGCTTCCTTTTCCTAAGGTGTGCCAGATCATATAAAAAACCTTTACCATTCAGTGATGCACCTACATGTGCTCCCATTCAGTTAGCAATTCTAGCCCTCAACAGAGATCTCTCTGTACCTATAAGCTTCAAATTTCAGTCTCTTCTAACACAATGGTCTTTATGATCCTATTATGACCAAGGTCTCCTGGAACACTGTTTCCACGTCTCCCTCTGTGACAAAATTATGATCTTATGATCAAGAGAATGACTCCTTAATTCTTAACTTTACTCAAACTCATCAGGTTACCACAACAGCAGTTCATTAGAAACTTCAGGCATGTTCTTCTTTATCATACCCATGGTTTGGTACTCTTGTACAAACAAGGACCACACCATATTAACTTCCCTGCAACTAAGCTCACTTATATAAACAACTCTGTCAACTTAAGAAAACTCCTTGAAATCAAGGTATTAAGTTAGAGGCACTTTTTTTGTTTTTTTTAAACTTCCAGGTTCATAACATTATGAGCAAAACCTATTTGTCAGCAGTTCTTTAATCAAATCTCATTTGGAGCTAGCACATGGAACAAATACCTCTCCCTCTACTGCATAAAACCCCACTACTCACTAGTTCCTTGAGTCCTGGTGACAAGTGTCTTCCCGATGTTTCGGATATTAAACATTGCTGGTGCTTTGACATCATACCAGTCCTTTTTGGAGAAAGGATCAACCCTTAATTTAAATAAAGCAGAAAAGATTTTTCACTAATTTTCTCAGATTAAACCGAGCCGAAATATGAACTTCCTCCCCATATGCTTTGTGAAATGGAAACGCAAACGTCAACATTTTCTCATCAAGTTTAACGTGGACAGGTTGGTAAGTCTGTGGATGCAGACAGCTAATATTACCCACGACAGTGAGGCAGGCATTCATTTCAATTTACTTCAGAAAGACGAAAACCAACTGCAGAAACATCACACAGCTAGGATGACAAAAAACTAGCCAGCACTACAGTTCCGGCTATCGCTCAGCAGCGACACAAGCAGTGCCACCTGAACTAACTTCCCCGCGAAAACCCCATTTCATTTCTTGACTTCTGCGGCTAAACCGCACCAGATACAACGAAGCTTGCACCGACACCACCAGAGAAGCCCCGCTTCTACAGCGAGCAAACTACGCCAGGCCCGCCAGGCCAGCGCCGGACCCTCCCACAGGCCGCCCGGCCGCGCAGCGATCCCCACACCGCGGCCTTCCCCNCCCCGTCTCCTCCTCCCCCAGCCGCCCTTACACTTTCTTCTTGGCGCCTTTCTTGCCGCCCTTGGTGAGGCGCTTGTTCTTGCCGACCGCCATGGTCCCGCCCTGCCGAGAAAAAGGCCGAAAGCGGCCGCTCGCGCGAGATTATACGAGAGTGGGGCTCGCGCGAGAAGTGCGGGCGGCGGCGGCGTTCTCGCGAGAACGGGGCCGCATCTCTCCGGGAGGGGGCGGGCGGCCCCTGGGACGTACCACAGCGGGACGGAACCAACGGCGCGGGGGGGGGAAAGGAGTAGTGCGCTCCCGCTCCGCTCCGCCGCGGGATCTCGGCCAAGGGCGGGATTGAAGCGGGGAGGAAAGAAATGAGACGACCTAAAAAAATTCAAGCGTAAAAAATCAGGGCCTTGTGTTTCCAGGACGCAGCCCACCACGTCAGCAGCCACCCCGGCCAGGCCGGCCCCCCGCGCCTCGGAAAGGCGGGAAAGTCGGGAAAGGCCGGTGTGAGGGAGAGCGAGGGAGAGCGAGGGCGGAGGCCGGAGGCCGGAGGCCGGCAGCGAGCTTGCTGTGGGGGGAACGGCAACAGCAATGGCAGCGTTTGCCTTGGGGGCCGCAGGGGCAGGACCTACGCTGAGCGGGAGGGTGTTGGGCAGTGGCTGCTGCCGGACCCTCATCAAGAGGACAAAACCTGGCAGCAGGCAGGCGCTGCGCACCTGCGGCTCTCCAGGCCAGTGGCCTGACGCAGACTGTGACACCACGCAGCCTGGCTGGGGCGAGGGTCGGCCTCTTCCTTCACAGGGCCCAGGCGGGGTGGCTGGAAAGGCCGAGGCTGCCGGGGAAGAGAGAGGCTGCACAGGGAGAGCCCCGGGCTGAGCATCGCGCTCCTCCCTGACGAGCTGCAGTCTCTGCACAGACAATGTCTTGCCATCACCCCAAGCTGAACTCAGCCAGCAGGGCTGGCATCTGCGCAACGAGAGGGTGATGGCGTCAGCGGTCACCAAATGCCGTGTGATGTCACAAGGCCTTTGCCTGGCACCAAGCAGCCGGGGCAGGTCGAGGCAGGGAGGGAGGGTCCAGGCATCTGGCTTTATAGGCCTGCTGCTCCCACGCCTGCCTCCTGTGCTGGGGGTCTGTTTCCCCACCTGGGGAGTGGGCCTGAGCCCCAGGGGATTTGGGCCATGCTCCCCAGTGCTCGGCGAGGAGGAGCTGTGTCAGCGCAGGGGCATTGCCTGAGTGCCCGCCCAACCCACGCTGGCCCTCAGTGCTGTGCCCAGGGACAGTGGGGCAGCCATGACATTGCCAGCAGCACTGTTGGGTACTCAGGGGCTTTGCAGGCACAGGCAGGAACAGAGTCCCAGCCCATCTGGGGTCTCAAGCACCCCAGGGTGGTCCTTGCACCTTCCTGGGCACCACAGTGGCTTTTTGGTGCATCCCAGCCACCTCCCTGTGCCTTTCTGTGCTCCCATGTTGGCCTTTGTGTACCTTTCGTGGCCCCACAAAGCCCTCCTGTGCCTTTTGGTCCCATCCCCTCCCCAAGGACTTTTTGGTTTTGGACTTCGGGGATCTTTTGGTACACCCTGAGGCCTCTGTGCTGAGGCAGCCTTGGCATGCTTTCCAGCACATCACTTTTGGCCTTTCTGTGCCTTTCATGGCATCCCAGGCCCCTCCTTGTGTCTTTTGGGGTGACCCTGAGGCCTCTGCATACCTCTCAGGGCTTCCCAGTGGCCTCTCTGTGCCTGTTGGGGTGTTCCAGGACCCTCCTTGCATCTCTCGGTGCACCCGGTGTGTTGGGAGCCTTGCGGAAGACATTGTATTTGAGGAGTTAGTGATCTTGAAAAGGCCACACCGTCTCTACTGGGCCCCATCCTTCAGGCTGGAGAAGCCCCTCTGTTGTTAAGGTCATCTGTAACGTACAATGTCTTTGGGAAAAGTAAGCTGCATGTTGATCAAGGGGTGAAACCTGTTGATCCTGACCATTGAGACTGCTGCACTTCTAGCAGATAATGAGCCACATCACAGTCAACCTGGGCAGGCACAGGCCTGTGATGTAAGGTTTACCTGCTATCTATGATTTACTCGAGATGTTAAGGTTTACTTGCTATCTATTCCTCCTCTTCTTCTACCTTATTAAAGCTTTTCTCTTCTTAAGCCGTTTGTTGTCAGGCCTTTCTTGCTGAGATCCAGAAAGAGCCCTGCACTGCCTCTCTCTCTCTCGGCCTCACCCCACTGCACAACCCCCCGTGGCCCTCAGAGCTCCTTTCTGGGGCACCCCAACCTCCTCTGTGTGCCTTACAGCGCACCCCTGGGTCCCCAGGGAACCAGCAAGGCACTTGGCTCCCAGAACACACAGAGTGCTGCTCTGCGGCCCCTTGGTTTAACATGTAGGTACTCGGTGACAGCACAGCACTGGGGATGGGAGATGCCTGAGCAGGGCTGAGCCGTCCTGCAGGCAGCCAGGGATGACACTGGCTATCAAGCTTGTGCAGATGTGGGGCCCCAGTGGGCAGAGCACCCTGGGATGGGGTTTGCTGCTCTGGCTCTGCTCAAACAGAGCAACAGCCCAAAAGGCAGGTGCCACCTCCTGCAGATTGTGTGCAGCCACGGCTCACAGGTTAAATCTGGACAGGGGCTTTTCCTCTGGAGGCCTCAGGTTGAGGATGGTCTGTGTTGCCAGGGCAGGGATCAAGGGATGGTGGTCATTCTCCAAGGGCTGCAGGGCTCAGATAGAAAGAAAGAGAGTGGAGATCAAACCCCTGCGTCTGCAGAGGCCCCAGGCATCCTCTCCAGACAGCGGCAGCCCACGCCACCCTTCCCACGCCATTAGGAAGCTGGGGCACCAAGGGGCCAACTAGAAGTTGCTGGTCTGGGCTGCCCCTAGTGCCTTGACTGATCCCTCTTCTCCCCTCTGCACAGGGGTGCAGAGCCCGCCTTGCCTGGGGCAGGGCACGCTGCCCTCGCTAACCTACGCAGGCAGTCTGCAGCTTCTCGCTCTGATGCCTCGTGTGCTGGACAGTGAGTCCGAGGCACGCGCAGCCCGTCGCCCCTGCACTCCCCGGCAGCACAGCCCCGCCAGGTCGTGACAGCCTGACCATCCGCCTGCCTCCCTGCAGGCAGGGCTGACCCCAGGGCGGCACAGCACAGCAGCCGAGGGGAGTGCATGGGGCAGGAGGAGGCTCGCATCAGCCCACCTGCGTGGGCAAGGATGGTAGAGGGAGGTGCGGTGCCCAGGCCAGTGCCAGGCAGTCAGAACTCCCCTGGGACAAGAGGGGACCACAGGTGGTTCACCAATGAACCTCACAGCAACCTCTGGAAAGGATGCTTGAGGGTCCTCCAGCTAGGGTAGCCTCTAGCACAGGTACCTGTACCATGCCAGCTAGAGACAGTACTGGGACGCAGGGCTGATGCAGACCCTTGCCAGGCATCCAGGCTTGTTCCTCCTCCTGGGGACGCCATCCTCTTCCCACCCACACCAGGACAGTGGAAGGCAGAGTGTGTCCGGGGGGTGTTGATGAGAGCCCCCATCCTGCTTCCATGCCCAGCAGGAGCAGGCTCTTGTCAGCCTCAGAGAGTCAGCAAAGGGGCTGTGCTGATCTTCCATGTCTGCGAGGTTTTGGCCAGGTGCCTGAGCTGTTCCCACTGGAGGGGAACACTGCGACTTTGAAGAGGATTTCTTGAGAGGCCCACAGAGCCATAGAGATGCCACCACAGCCCAGGGCAGGGCACTCCACACCTTCATCGTGGCCAGTCTTAGACCTTTTCCAGCTCTCTAGGGGAAGGTGGTGCCCAGGACCGAGCCTACCCCAGGCTGAAGGACATGGCGGGCCTGGAACAGACAGGGACTCAGCTCTGTGCTGTCCTTGGGGACAAGTAGGTCAGGTCTGATGGTGACACACACTCAGAGGGTGCATCTCTCAGCAGCCCATGGCCCTAGTGCTGAGGCCCACTCGTGGAGTGTCAGCATCATAGAATCATAGAATCGTAGAATCATTAAGGTCAGAAAAGACCTCTAAGATCATCAAGTCCAACCATCAACCCAACACCACCATGCCTCCTAAGCTAGGCCTTGGAGTGCCATGTCTACACCTTTTTTGAACGCCTCCAGGGATGACAACTCCACCACCTCTCTGGGCAGCCTGTTCCAATGCCTAACCACTCTTTCGGTAAAGAAATTTTTCCTGGTGTCCAGTCTAAACCTCCCCTGACGCAACTTGAGGCCATTTCCTCTCGTCCTATCGCTAGTTTCTTGGGAGAAGAGTCCAACACCCACTTCATTACAACCTCCTTTCAGGTAGTTGTAGAGAGCAATAAGGTCTCCCCTGAGCCTCCTCTTCTCCAAACTAAACAGCCCCAGTTCTCTCAGCCGCTCCTCATAAGACTTGTTTTCTAGACCCCTCAGCAGTTTCGTTGCCCTTCTCTGGACACGCTCCAGCACCTCAGTGTCCTTCTTGTACTGAGGGGCCCAAAACTGAACACAGTA
>WAAD01012199.1:107272-143472 GCA_013389945.1 Fregata magnificens
GGGACCTCCCCCGTTTACCACGACTGCTGATAAATGATGGAGAGTGGCTTGGCAAGCTCCTGCAATCTGCATCTGGTGTCATTGTCTTCCTTGAATCACTGGTGGGGTCAAACTTGGTTGCTCATGCGGAAGAAGGGCAGCTAAGGGCTCCTGTCGGCTTTCTTCCTCATCCATCGCTTGCCACTTCCCATCACAGTCTCTATCATGTCTTTGAAGAGGGGGATGGAGACCACTTGCACCAGGTGGTGACAGCCTCTCCTGGGCACTGTATGCCTCTCGCTCTGGAGGGGAGATGCTCTCTTTGGGGCTCCATCAGGTTCTCCCTGACGGTCGAGGAAAAGGGGTGGGTTTTTGATGGGCTCAGGCTGGCTCCTGGTTCTTTGCTTGTCTCTGCCTCACTGGAGCAGCCGGGAGCATGTGAGATAATGGTGGGGCAAAATGCATCCTGGCATTTGCCAGGGGTATGAACTTGCCTGCAAGGGGGCACAGGGGGAAGGGACACATAGCTCCTGAAGCAATGCAGGGCATCTGTGGACATACCACGTCGTCCAAGAGGGGCAGGAGCGTCTGTCGGCTGCCCCAGAGGTGATGCTGACATCCTTCCCCCCCCACCAGGGAACTAGGTATCTCGCCCTGCCACCCAAGCGGACCCAGGTATCCTGCCCCCCACGGGACACGTGGCCAAGGCCAGAATGCACGGTCCAAGGCAACATGGGCAGGGGGCACCCGAGGGGATGTGCGCAGCCAGTCACGTGGTTCGTTAATGACTACCTAATGACCTTGGGGAGGCTGTGAGGGGGAGTGGGGCCTCCTGGACGCCTGGCTCCCCCCACACATCTGCTGGACCTTGCTCTTTGCCCTGCCCCTCCTCCTGGATCATTGCCCATTAGGCCCAGCTGGGGCCAGTATAAAAGAGGCACGGAGGAGTGGGAGGGATCCCGGAGACCCCACGGCCATAAGGGAAACTGAGGCGCACACACAGGTGCGGGTGAGGGATGCGTAGGGGACCAGAGTGTCTGCGAGGGTGTTCCATAGGGGACCCAGGCATCTGGGGATTGCAGAACTGTAGGGGACCCAGGTGTCCATGGGGTGTTCTCTAGGGGACCCAGGCATCCAGGTGGGATCCGCAGATGGCCCAGCTGTCCAGGGGGGTCCCCCCATGCATTTAGAGGGGATTTGTAAGGGACCCAGGTGTCTGGGAGGGGGAATTTGTAGAGGAATCGAGCGTCTGGGGTGGGGTTTCCAATCGGGGGCCCAGAAGTCCAGATGGCCCTGACCCCACTTTCCACAGGTGCCCATGGCGGGCTGGGCTCTATGCATGGTCCTGGTGCTGGCAGCACTGGCAGGGGCGGTGGGTGAGAGCCGCTATGAGAAGTTCCTGCGGCAGCATATGGACCACCCCCGGACATCCGCGCTCGCGGCGCACCGCTACTGCGAGACCATGCTGGCGCGCCGGCGGGTGACGGCCCCGGGGCGGCCCTGCAAGCCCTCCAACACCTTCGTGCACGCACCGGCCGAGGAGCTGGTGGCTGCCTGCAGCCAAATGCCTGACGCAGCGGGAGTCCACAGCACTCCAACACCCATGAGCCTCACAGCCTGCCGCGTGCGGGGGGGGGACACCCGGCCCCCTTGTGCCTACCGGGCCCGGCAGCTCTACCACCACGTGCGTGTCACCTGCCTTGACGGGCTGCCCGTGCACCTCGCTGGCACCCACATGCCCCCCCAGTGAGGCTTGACATGGGGGGGCTGTAGGTGGGGACGTGGATTCTCCCTCCCACTGGGGGCTCCGTTAGGGCTTGCAATAAAGGAGGTGCCACAGGCCTGGGCTCTGGCATCAGCTTCTGGGGGGACCCTGCAATCCTACCCCTCTCTGGGTGCTCCTGAGCCCCCTTGGGTGCCCACAGCCCTGTCCAGGGTGGACCTGGCCCCCATGTGCCTCACAAACCTCTGGGTTTTCCCAACCTCCTGGGTCTCCCATAGCCCCCTAGGGTGCCTCTGACCTCTCCTGTGCCCCATAGACTACCCTTTCCTGGGTGCTCCACAACTCCCCTGGGTGCCCCATAACCCCCCCAGGGCCTGCCTGATCCCCTTAGATGTGCACCCAACTCTCTCCCCCCATATCCTGACCCTTTGGGTGTCACATTGCTTTCCTGGATGCCCCACAGCTCCCGCAGGGTCTCCCAACCTCCCATGTACCTCCTAACCCCCCGGGCATGCCCGACTTCCCCCGTAAACCCTCATGTGCCCCACAGTCCCCTCTCCCACATGCCTCTGACCCCATCTGGGGCCTCTCTGGGGCTGAGGCTGCTCTTGGGCCCCCTTGGCAACCCCATGGAGCCCAGCACTGGCTGGGGCCACACACAGGCCTGAACCACCACCCTATACACACTGAACACACACAAAAACACAACACACGCACGCACGCAAACACACAACGCACACAAAACATGCACTGTGCACACAACACACAACCACACGCCACACTCGCAACACAAAACAGACACACAACACAGACACACCCACTCCTCCACTCAACACGCATATACAGCACAAACACACACGCACAACACATACACAATACACAAGCACCTACGCACAACACACACACTATGTGCACAACACACACACTACGTGCACACACATACACAAACAAGTATTTTCTTGGGTTTGGATGGGATTTCATGTGTTTCAGCTTGTGTTCATCACCTCTTGTCCTGTCACTGGGCACCACTAAGAAGAATGTGGCTCCCTTGTCTTCATTCCTCCCCATCAGTACTTATCAGTACACTGATAAGCTCTCCCTGCCTGAGCCTTCTCTTCTCCAGGCTGAACAGTCCCAGCTGCTCAGCCTTTCCTCTTACCAGAGATGCTCCAGTCCCTTCATCATCATCAGCCCTTTGCTGGACTCCCTCCAGTATATTCATGTCTCTCTTGTACTGGGGAGTCCATCACTGGATCCAGCACTCCAGGCATGTCTCAGTAGTGCTGAGCAGAGGAGCAGGATCACCTCCCTCCACCTGCTGGCAACACTCTGCCTAATGCAGCTCAGCAGGCTGGGGGTCCTCTTTGCTCTGGTCCTATTGCTGAGGGAGCCCTGAGGACCTGATGGAAGTGCTGACACTCAGGTGCTGTGCTGCTGCAAAAAGGCAACCCAAATGCGCTCAGAAATTGTAGCTGAGGAGGAAAAGAAGCGCAGCAAATGATCTTCCTGATCCTTTTCAATTGCTCCCTGTCCAAGGTGTCTCTTTCTCATGTGCCTTGAGTAACTCAGGTGCTCCTTTTCTGGAATTTAGCAGAAAGGCACCTGGAGGTCCCTCCACAGACTGGTGAACTCCAAGTCTCAGCCCTGCCCCAGTGAGGAGAGCTCTACTCCCTGCACACTGGAGAGGAAATGGGGTATTTCAAGGGCATTTGGGGCATTCCTGGTGTGGCAACTTCCAGCAGATTCACTTCTCCACCCTGCTCCCTCCTGGCCATGGGAGGAGCTGGGTGGGCTGAGCCTCTCAGGAGGGAATGCCTGGGGTCTCTGCAAGTACAAGGATTTGATCTCTGCTCTGTTTCTTTTTACCTTGGTTCTTCAAGGCTTGGAGGAGGACTCCAGCCTCTCCATCTGTTCTCTGGCAGCCCAGATCATCCTGACACTGAGAGAGAAAAACATCACCACTGTGATTTACCCTACGAGCCTTGCACTACAGGCTCGGAAGAGCACGGGAGAAGTGGCACCCATCTTGGGGAGACAGCTCTCAGCAGCAGTCCCAGAGCAGCAATGCCAGTTCTGGGATGCCCTGCATGCTGGGGCTACCTGAGTGTGCTGGAAACTCTGTGTTGTTCCTGGCATCTCCCCTTTGCCA
Organism: Fregata magnificens; assembly: GCA_013389945.1. Taxonomy (NCBI): domain Eukaryota; kingdom Metazoa; phylum Chordata; class Aves; order Suliformes; family Fregatidae; genus Fregata; species Fregata magnificens. The sequence continues at coordinate 111,124 of WAAD01012199.1, forward strand.
GCAGGGCAGGTCCACCCCTCCGGCACATCCCATCCCATTATTGCGCTGTTGGTTCACCCCTCTGCTGTGTTTTCCCCCAAGAAGCAACTTTGCTTCTTCAGCGTATGTTAGTGTCTGTTCTTTGTGAAGGCTAAAGGGAAAAAAGCTCAGCCACAAAGGAATTGGGATCATCCTGAGGGTGTTAGGACATCCACTCCTTCCGGCAGCCAGTGGCAATGTGGATCATATCCAGGTATGATGTCTTTGAGGCTTTGTCTCTGAGGCAAAGCACGAGCTCATCTGCTGGCTTCATAACAAGGATCAGAAAAGCTGGAGCTGCTCCTTCGATCTCCAAAAGGAGATGCCAGGACAAGAACTGGCTCTCTGCAGAGCTTGCATATCATGTGAAAGGGGATGGAAGGGGAACAGCATGCAGCCCTAGACCTTTTTTCCCCATCACTGCCTACTGTGCATGGTCCTTGGAGCTGCATACCTCTTGTCTCAGGAGCTCTGTGGTGAGGTCGAGGGGAACCAGCACAGGGGATGGTCTCCAGTGATGTCAGTCCCTGTTCTAAATGTCCCAAAACCTTAGGAGGTACAAGAGGATCCGTCTCCATCTGGCCTTGGTCTCAACACCAAAAGAGAAAAAGGAGTTCCAAACAGGATTCTGCCTTGAAAATAAATCACCTCTTTTGTCACTGCTGGCACAGGGAAGGGCACAGGCCACTGGCCCCTCACCCACACTAAGTTCAGCTGATGTGGCTGAGCTCAAGAGTTGCAAGGCCATATTGCAGGCAAAAAAGTGACTTGCAGAAACTTCACTTAATTTAATTTATTGCCAATTAACATACACTTTTAATTACTGATTTGGGTATTGAGAAGCACAGAAGATATAAAAAAATCTCATGCGAACTTACGGAAATGCCTTTTCTCCCCCTTCCTCAGGCACAACTTCAGACCTCCATGAGTGGGATCATGGCTGCAATAACAGACTTCTGCACTATCCTTAAACTACTGGGTTGTGGCCCTTTATCCAGGGAGATAAAAAGGCCTTTGCCACAAGCAGCAGTGGTCAGCAAATCTGTAATGGCAACAAGTAGCAAAAGGCCAGCGTGGGACTGGTGCCTGAAAATAAAGAAAGGATTTTTGCATTTTTGTGTTTTAATAAACCATTGCATTTATTTCTTAATTCCTTTCTCATTTGGGTACTTTCGTGTCCTGCCTATCACAGCCAAATGTGAAGTCCCAAGGTTTGTGGTTGATTCTGCCTTATAACACCACAGGGAGTCAGAAACTATCATCTCTGTTTTGTGGATGGGAGTTAAGCGGCTTTCCTAAGGTCCCAGAGAAAGTCTGAGGCAGGAGCTCAGTTTGGGCCTCCTCAACCCTATTTAATGGCCTCCCTTCCCATTAACATGCTTTACTCTGGAGAAAAGACAATCTGTGTCAGTCTGACTTTTTCTTTAGAATAACTTTTTTTGCTTTCAACGTATGCCTTTCACTTTGCACTGTGTCCTGCAGCAGATCAGTATAAGCTGCATTACAACAGGCAACCAAAACTGTTCCCAAAACAGCACTATATTCCACCAAGAAAGCAACTATAAACTTTCTGGACACTAGCCCAAAGCTAGTATCTGAGTCACGTCTGCTCGAATTTCAGGCCCAGAGTTTGCTGTGACAGTGGTCAGCCTGCTCTTCTCACCTGCTGTATTACCAAACAATTAATTCCTTAGCCAGGAACCGGGCTGTTCCTTGTTTAGTACATGCAAATGAAGCAAATAGTGCTCTCTCACATGCTTCACTGTGGCTCACACGCTTGCTCTAAGACCACACTTCCACTGCCCGGCATCTGATGGTATAAAATGAGAGGCGTGAGCAGTGTGTTAACATTTCCAATGCTACTGTGGAAATCTGTTTCTGCTTCTTGAAAAGCAGTGGCATTTTTGCAGAACCATAGCAGGGAATTGCTTAAGCAGGCACCGCAAAGGCCTTCAAAAATATTTACTCAGCAAAGTCAATACTGGGCTCCATGGATTTGGCAGAATCAATCCTGTGAAACCAGGCTGTTGCTGCATGCCATGCATGCCAAAATTGACATGGAAAAAGCTTCTCTCCAGTGCTATCGCTTGGTCTTAAAATACACCCTGCACAAACACAACAAAATATAGCCGGTTTCTCTGCAGCATTTGCTCTAATGATTTTTTCCATGGGGTTTTGGTCCCCTGCCTTCTTATAACCAAATAACTCATCCAAACGATGTGGTAAGCTTTCCAACATCACGATAGCTTGAAAAGCTCAGTGAAGAGTACAAGCATTCATAAAAGCCAGACTTGATATATTTTTAAAAGCAAAATTTCTTTTTTTAATGAGCACAGTTATTTCTGTAACTTTAGGCACCAGTTTTGCTTTTTACTGAAAAACAGACTAATCTAAATATTTTGAAGCATTCATCAAAGGAAGGGGAAAACCTTCCTTCTTCTACCCCTCCAATATGTTGGGTTTTTTTCTTCCAGAAGGAAATTCCATTATATTCCTCTTTGCATTCACACTGTTCATATGCCTAAAATAAAGCAGATATCAACTGAGTTTAAAAAAATCCATGAGCTTTCCATTTGAATTTGTCTGGTTTTTCTTAGCTGTATCTCACAAAGAAGAGTCAAGTCCTGTAGACTGATTTTCTTGGGGGTTTTTTTTGTCTGTTTCGCATGAAATACTGCTGGTGGCATTATAAGAGCAATAGCAACTGACTCCATGTCACCCTAGAGATCACTCTTCAAATCACCGTTCCAGTCTGGCCCGAAAGAGGACCTTTTGCTTTCTCATATGACACATATTTGAATGAATGCGCAGTTTAAACAGTTTAACTGCAGTGACTAATTTCTACCATCACAAGTGTCTCTGTGAGTTCTTTTTTTTTTTCTTTATTGTCTTGAAGAAAAATTGTTTGGAGAGAATAGAGCTATTCCTTTATCTCTGGTAAATGAAAAGGCCCTGTAGCTTGGTCTGAGTGGTGGGGCTGAGGAGCTCACCCTCCCTCGTCACTGAGAAGTGGCAGAACCCATCTTCTCCTTTCTGTGACCAGGGCTTTAAATACTGAGACGTCCCCACCACTACCCCATAACAAGTGAGCCAGGAAAAAGCCACAGCTTTCTGTGAAGGACTGAGCTGAGAGGAAGCAAAGAGAAAGGACCAAGCCTCTGGAACTACCTGGGGATTTTGCTCTGAGGTGCATCCCAGCATGGCACATGTGGCAGCTCAAAGAGGCTCTTATCTTGGCAGCTTGCTCTCACTGTCTTTCAAGTATGTGGTAATGGCCCAGGCGTCTGGCAGAGCAAATAACCAACCCCAACTTTTTCCACCTACACACAAACCTTGGGACAGAGGTGCTTGAAGGAGTCAGCACTGACGAATGCAAAAAACATGCTCCTCTTCCTGCAGATACCTCTGTTTCCTTGGCTCTGCTCTGTTTTTTTGAGGTCCTGCCATGTATAAAGAGGAGCCAGAGCAGCCCTTAGCTCAGTCCTTTCTCCAGGCATCAGAGGCAGTTGAAGAAGCAAGGTGCTCGATGCGCTGGGCAGACCTCCTTGTCCTTCTCCCTGCAGCGCCTTACCAGGTGGCGGCTTTCCCCTTCGCTGCTCTCTTCCACCACCTCTGTGCTTCGGGGCGCCTCTCTCTGACTGCCCGGTATGTGGTCGTCACCCCTTCTGCCGCGTCGAGGGCAAGTCATGCCTGCGGATGCTTTCTGGGCACTCTCCTGGCCAGAGGTGCAGCGGGATGCATGGTAGCAAGTACCTGCTGACTCGGGTAGGGACATTTGTGTGGCTTGGATGTGAGCGGTCCCCAGTCCCCCCTCTCTGCAGGGGGGCCAGATCAAGGTTGTGAAGGACAAAACAGCCAGGCTGGACACTCCGGTGTTGTGAGAGATGGGTTTAGGGGTGTACCAGGATGAGCGCGTGGGCAAGGGGAGCAGGGCAGGGAATGGGGACTATCTCTGGTGTGATTAGGATGGGGGCCAGGCAGGGCCAGCAATATCTGCCCCAGTCCCCCCCCCATTCCTGCTTGCAGCCACGATGGCCCTGGTATTCCCTCAGCCCCATGAGAGGCCAAGAGGCAGACTACAGGGGACTGTGGAGGCTGCAGGACCCAAACTCCAATATCAACACTGTGGTGGGAATTTCAAGTCCCATTTTCCCCAAAAGGCAGCCAAAGGGCATCTGGTCTCTTCTAGGTACATATTCCTCCTCGCCGGAGGATGTCTCCTTGCTGGCACAGCCATGGGCAGCTACGCCGTGTTGCTCCTCATCCCTGCCGCTGGCTCCGTGCTTGTACTCCTCTCCGTCAGCCCAGCTTGTGCCCACACCTGGGTCTTCGCCCTCCAGATGTCCTGGCAGACACTCTGCCACCTGGGTCTGAGCAGCCAGGAGCTGGACCCACAGGATGCCAGGTAACACCCCGGCTCTGTCTCCTTCCTGCTCCTCTGCTCGTGGGCTGGGGGCCCTCCCAGTCATTTTGTGAGGGTGGAGGGCCCCCACGGCCAAACTGGCTCGCTGTTCCATAGCTGTCAGTCTCCACTCTGGCTCCAGCCGCATCCCCATTTGTGGGCGATGCTGTGGGCACGGCAGTGCTCTGGGGATGTGGGACAGCACATCCCCTGTGTGCAGCCTTGCGCCTGTGCCTCTAACGCTCCCTTCAAGGGACTCTCAGCAGCTCTCAGGTGCCCTCTCCTTCCAGGCCAGCCATCACCCTCTCTGCCATCATGCTGCTCACCCAGAAGGCTACGTCTCTGGCCCTGGACATCCACGAAGGGCTCGTGCCACTCCAGCTGGGCCAGGGGCTTTTGCAGCGCGCATTGCCCCTCTGCAGCTACCTGCTCTTTTTCCCAGCCCTCCTCGGAGGTCCCCTGTGCTCCTTCAGCAGGTTTCGGGCCCAGGCCGAGTCCTCGGGGGCTCTGCCCTGCTCGCTGAGGGCTGCCGGCCAGCGGTGCCTCTGCGCACTGGCCCTGCAGGGGCTGCGCGCAGGGCTGGTGGGAGGGCTGGCCGGCAGGCAGGGCTGTGCCGGCCTGGGCTGCCTGCCCCACCTCTGGGCGCGGGCCCTGCTCCTCAGGCTGGCCTACTATTTGCACTGGGTGCTGGATGAGGCCCTCCTCGAGGTGGCAGGCTTCGGGCCGGAGGCAGGCCAGGGAGACCTTTCTGTCCACGACCTGTGGACGCTGGAGACCACCCACCGCCTGGCCATCTTCACCCGAACCTGGAACAAGAGCACGTCCCGCTGGTTGAGGAGACTTGTCTTCCAGCGCTGCCCGGCCCAGCCGCTCCTAGCCACCTTTGCCTTCTCTGCCTGGTGGCACGGCCTCCGGCCCGGGCAGGTCTTTGGTTTCCTGTGCTGGGCTGTCATGGTGGAGGCCGACTACCGCATCCATCCCTTCCTCAGCGCCCAGGCCACCTCCCAGGGTGTCAAGTTCGTCTACCGTGGCACAACCTGGGTCTTCACGCAGCTCATCATCGCCTACATCCTGGTGGCTGTGGAGACCGAGAGCTTCTCCATGCTTTGCCTGCTCTGGACTTCCTGCAACAGCATCCTTCCCCTCTCCTACGGCTTTGTGCTGCTACTGCTGCTGCTTGCCAAGAAGCCGAAGCAGAACTGACCCTGTCCTGGGCTAACTTGTGCAGCCGGTGGGGCAGGTCCCTGCACACGTGAGCACACAGGGTGAGAAGTGCTATTGGACAAGCAATCTCATATAACAGCATCTCCGGAGAACCAGGTTGGTTTTTACTCCTGGGATATCCCCCAGCTTTGAGGGATGCTCTGAAGCAGGGAGGCTAGGTCACCAGACCACTGGGCAAAAGGGCTTCTGGCAGCACTGCCTGCCCAGCGTTTGTCTTGGGGCTTTGGGTCTCAGCCTCATCCCATGTAGGAAGCACACAACCTCCCCACCAAACTCATCTGTGCTACAAATGTACCAGTAGGCAACTGTGTCCAGCTCCTGGGAATCTGTCCTCCACGGCGACAGCAGGCACTGGCAGAGAGCTGCCTTTCCACCTTTCTTGTGCGCACAGACCACTGGGAGCCTGGGCACAGGGAAAGGGGCTGGCAGTCTGTCTGGGGGCAGCACAAAACATGGAACACCCCTTTCCCCACCCAGCAGTACTACCGAGATGCGTGGGTCTGTGGTGCTTCTCCAGCAATTGCTCCTCAGCACTGTCCCTGTGGCATGTGGACCCCCAAACTGTGCTCCCAATTAGACATCTCCTGCAATACCCACCCCCCAAATGGATGACATGCTTGGCCCCCAGGGCGCAGGGTCAGCTGTGTCCCCTGCCACACGGGGAAGAGCGATAATCCATCCCTTCCACCACTCTTGCAGAGGATCCTGGGCATGGGGGCAAGAACGCCTGCTAGGAAAAGGGGGTCTGCTGCCCATGGTGTGATGAGGACAGCACGGGCAAGGGGGAGTAAGCCAGCAAAGTCCTTGGACTTGGCTGTGGCATTCAACTGAGGCTTAGGTGTCGCTTTCCCCACAAAGATACACAGCAGAAACCCTAATGCACTTCTCCAGTTCACACATTGGCCTAGGACCTAAAAGCCTAGGACTGTTTAGGCTGGAGAAGAAGCATGAGCTACCATAGGGGAAGGTATCAGGAAAGCATGGAGCTAAGAGTTTCTGTTTATGTGAGAGCAAGAAGCCACCCTCCAAATCTCAAAATAATATAGCTGAAAATGCTACAAGACTATTGTTGGCCTCTGGTCTGCTGGGCATGCTGCTGCAGGGGACCAGGACCAACACCAGAACCAGCTTCAAGTGCCCAAACTCAAGGGAAAGCATTTTGATCAGGTTAACATCCCACGCCGTGCAGGCCCTGTGCCAATACCTGTATCAGTGTTTGTCACTAAACTGAAACTCAGCATGCAAAATGGATCCAACCTTGTTTTATGGGGGTTGGTTGGATGTTTGGCTACTTCTTGAGTCCTGCTGTGTACCCAACCCAAGTCTTGCAAGCCACTTGCCCCATATATAATCTCCCTGTTGCCAGCACAGCTTGGATTTGTCATGGCCAGCTCCTGTCTCCTTCAGGGCTGTCCTGCAGAGCTGCCTCCAACTTATTCCCTATATCCACGCTTAGAATCTGAGTCATCTCTTCATCTTATCTCTGAAAAACATGCTGGGCTCCTTCAGGCAGGTTCTCGAGCTGTTTCATCACTCTGCTGGCCTGTATGAGACCACATGCAGCAAGCCAGGGCCAGACTTTCCAGGGCGATGTGTCCAGGACGGTCCACGGGACAGTGGTTCTCAAGCCAGAAGGCTCCTGCCACCTATCTTGGAGGGAAGTGGACCCAAGAGTCAGACGCAAGAAAGCCAGTGGATAAAAAAATCCCCGAGGGCCACAGTTAGAGCCATCCCACATTCTTTCAGCAGGCAGGGACGTGCACAGCCTCCTCCCTAAGGGGATCAGGGGAAATTCATTGCAAATGGGTGCCCAGACAAGGAACCATCCCCTCCCATCAGCAGCAACCATAGCCAAACAGATTAAAAAAAAAAAAATCCAGGTGAGAAGCCTGGAAAAGATTCACAGAAAGTGTATGAAATGTCAAAAAACCTGGGGAATTAAAATTCCCCCAAGAGAGCAGGCCGGATCTGGAGGTGAATAAAGGCTGGAGGAACGCGCTCGTGAATTTCTCCCCATTTTGAGCTGGGAGGGGGGTAGCTCAGCTAGTGACATCCTGTCTCACCTAAGATCGTGCTGGGCTCTCTCCGCACATCCCAAACCTACCCCTTCTCCGAGGGCTGCAGAACTGGTGCCAGGAGCAGGGCAGCTCACCTCTGCCACATGTTGGGGTGGAAGAGTAAAAGCAGCCCACAAACTTTTGGAAAATCAGTTTCTCTAAGCAGCACCATGGCGTCTCTACCAAGCTGAGTGGCTGCTATATGTCTGGATGGAAGGAAAGGGGCTGGAGGGAGCCAGGCCAGCTTCCCCCTCTTCCATCGTAGGAGCATGTTCGCAGTGCGCCCAGCTCTGTGCATTTCTAATTCAAACACCAGCAGCAGTAAGACCCTCCCAGACCACAGGCCAGTGGCCCTGGCCTTTCACGTGCCAGCTCATCTCTCGATAAAGGGGTTAAATAAATGCTAGACACAAGGGACAGGTGAATTACCAGGTGAAGGGAGGGAGCTGGAGGGATGAGGAAAGCAAAGCAACCTGGCCCTGACTCCCCCCCCTAGGGTCTTGGAAGTGAATTGGGGATTTTCCATTTCATTAACTTTACAACGGGTAATTCCCAGCATGCAGCATCATCCTCAGGAACAGACCCATCCTGGGCTCTCTCTCACACCCTTTCACAATCAACAGCCTGCACCACTAAACAGGAAAGCCATGCTGTATTAGTATTTAACAAAGGTAATAGGCAGCTGATATTGAATTGCCCACAGTGGAAAATACAGCTGATACACAGAAACAAGCAGTAATTTTTGTTTTTAAAGTGAGAAGCAAAATGGATGCCAAAACCCATGGAAGATGTGAATTTGAAAGCCCCTCCTGGTTCTCCCTTGAAAAAGAGCATTATGTGAATTGCTCTTGCTCCCCAGGAGAAGCAGCCACCCGTTCGCCCCTGCTGCCCACTCTGGAGGGCGGTAGTCTTCCCGGGCAAAAAGGCTCTGATGCTTTAGCAGGGGTGGGGATCAAAGGACTCTCCCACAGGCGCAGAAATCAACTCAAGTACATAGAGTTCATTAGAAACATGCACACACACAGGCAGGAGTTTATTAGTCCACAGACTTACGATACCAAAAGAAAAAAAAAATCCCTCAAAATAGGGTAGGTTCCTAGTTTTGCCTGCTCGCAAATTAACAGTGCTGAAGGTACTAAGCACGTCTTGTGCACTCTGATTGGAGTGTGGGGCAGGAGCTGAACGTGCATTCGCAGCTGAGATTCAAGCCCCTCGCATATAAAGGGGCTGTGTACCTTTAGCTGCAAGGCAACCAGGAGCCCTCAGCTGCCTCCAAGACACATCCAAGGTCAGAGCAGCTGCAGCAGTTTTAATGTGTGTGAGAGGGAGGCCGGCTCAGCAGACGCTAAGTACTGGCAGCACAGCCAGTCCTCCAGTTCAATGCTCCGCTCCGTGTCCACAGCCCTCTCAGCAAACTTCATCATGAGCAGGGCACGCTTCATGTCCACCCAGTTCTGAAGCACCCGACGGAGGGCTTCCTCGTGGCTGAGGGGCTGCTCGGTGAGGTCTTTCCGGGGTCCCCAAAGCAGACACTGCAGCATCCGCTTGGCCTCAGTGATCCGCACACGCTTGATGGGATCTGCTTCCAGCAGCAGGTGGGCCAGCTGCTGGAGCCCCCGGGAGTAGATGGACAGGCTGGGCAGAGCAGGGAGGTCCTCAGGGCTGTACTCCTGCTCCCTGAGGTGCACCTTCTCCTCGAAGGGGTTGGGCTGGTGCAGCAGCTCATAGATGAGAATACCAGTCTGAAACTCGTCAAACTTCTTGTACTGAGAAGCCGACACAATCTCCGGGGCCAGCCGGGCCTGACTCTTCTTCAGTTTGGAGTCTCCAGTTCCTGGCTTCTGTTTGGCTTTCAAAAAGTTGCTGATGATGAGGCGGGGTAAGTGTTTGTCATCTTTGGCTTTCACACAGCTCATGGGGGGCTTGCAGGGGACAAGCAGGAGGTTCTCCAGGCACAGGTCACGATGGATGATGCCGTGCTCTTTGAGATGCTCCAGGCCATTGCAGAGCTGGAGGAGCAAGAAGCAAACGCGACGTTCGTACAGCTCGGGCTTGGCTTGGTGCAACATCACCGAGTCCCTCACGAAGTCAGCGGTGGTCTGGCTCGGCACCTCCCGGGTAATGACCACCACACAGTCGTGCTCGCTGGCAGTGTGGGAGGGATGGAGGCCATCCCCAGGCATGTTTTTCCCCACATCTGAGGCCAGCAGCATGCTGGAGGGGACAGAGGCCACAAAATGCCCACAGTCCTGCTGGATGTTGAAGTGGACTGGCACTGCAGGGCTGCAGTACGAAGCAGCCACCTTGGACTCCTGGGTTTTACAAATCTGTGAGGAGAGACCAAAAGAAAAGTCTCATCAGTCAGTGACAGAGACAGAGCAGAGACCAGAAGTTCACAGGTGGGTTCCTAACCTGAGATTTGCAGATGCTAAGAAGACACGAGTAGAAACATGGTGTGCATTGGTCCCTTTAGTACTTTAAACGGTCTCCTGGCTTGAGGATCTTTCTTGTCCTGCAACACACCACCTCAGCAACCAGGTGTCTGGGTCGCATTTCTGGGCATGCTTCCTTTGCCAGGCAATGCCCAGTATTTGCAGGAAAGGAGGAAAGTAGTCCTCCCATGAGTAACTTCTGGAGATTTTGTTTCATTGCCGAGAGAAGCAACATAGCTTTTAGATCACGGATGTCATCAAGATTCCGCCCTGCAATCCAGGAGACATTTTGCAGAGGGAAAAGCAAAGTCTGTGGCAGAAGATGTGCCGCCTCCATCTCTGGAGATGGTTAACACTTGCCTGGATGAGGCCCCACACGATGTGATGTGGCTGTGAGGCTGGCCCTGTTTGGAGTGAGGGATGGACAGAGATCTGCAGCACTTTCTTCCCACCTAATCTGGTCCTAAGCCCTGGAGCCACTTTCACATCCTCCTCAACCACTCTGCTTCCTTGTGTCAGCAACTACTCTCAAACCCCTGATGGGAAACCAGCAACAAGCTGTACTCATCAGCACAGGGAAAAAAACACCAGAGCAGAAGTGGGAGCTAACAACAGGCTTAGAAATAAGCAAGAGTGCAGCAAACTCGAGGGGGAAAAAAAGCATTTTGTAATCTGGATTCTCTTAAACCCACATGACTCTTATCTTCATTTTGTTCTGTATTTTAGCTTTATGGCTGCATTAAAGACTAAACAAACTCAAACCCAGGTTTATTATAGGAGTATCCATTAGCTTATGGAGCCTTCTGGCGTTTCTATTATACACTTCTTTCCTTTTTTTTTTTTTTTTTTCTTTTATTTAGTGATGTATTTATATCTCACCCAGAGGAATCAGCAACAGGGTGAAACTCAGCATAAAAGGTTTCAAACCCTGGAGCGTGCCACTGCCAGTCACAGCATGCGTGCAAAATCAGACAAGAAATCAATTTTGCCTCTGAGTTAAAATAAATGCAAGCATAGAGAGGAGCTGGAGAAGTGGGCTGCTTTTGTATTCCTCTAGCAAGGGTCTGAATCTAGGCATTTGCAGGTAATTCACTCAGATGAGACAATACCGTGGAGATGGGGCATTTCAAACCCTTATTGTCCTCTCCTTTCTAAACAAAAATACCCTGCTGTGGCTGCATGTTTATTTTGTGGAAAGACAAGCTTTGAAGAGCTAGGCAGACTGCAGGTTAAAGCAGTGGGACGCAGGAAGATGTAGAAGGTCCCCAAAGGTGGAGGAGGCCTTCCAGCCCTCTGCCCAACAAGCTTGCTTTTTTCTCCCCACATAGGGAAGACGTGTAAGGCTTAGGAAAAGGGGAGGAACTCCTGTGAGAGAGGAGTCTCTGGAAGAATAACCGCAACCAAACAAAGACAGGGAGATCTTCCCCAGCCAGCCACTCTTCATGACTTTGGCTGCACCAGAGGCATCCCCCATGCAGCAAGCTCCAAGTAGGAGCCTGGGGCTGGCTTAGTCACGCGTCTTTAAGTGGAGAAAGAAGCCAAGGCGTGGAGCATATGTTGGCTTAATCCCTCTAAAGCCATTTCATGTAACCCTGGCTCCTTCTAACTGTTTTATATGTAGCTGTGTCTGCCTGTGCACAGCCCAAACTCTTGTTCCTGCTCCTCAGGAGGCTCCTCGGCTCAAGTCAGATCCTCTGCCTATTTTGAGCTCTCCAAGTCTAATTTTAACTACAGGTCTGTGATCTCATTCATGTCAGAAAATCTGTAGCAGAAGCTAGGAGGGGCAGCTAGGAATCAGCCAGTTGTAAAGTTTCACAATTATTCTCTACTTCGGCTACCAAAAGGAAGGTGGCACACAGGAACATTGCAGGAGGTGTACACATGCATATGTGTAAACACATACACAAGTTCACTTTATGCTGGCGCAGAGTATGGCCCTGTTGGAGTGGTTTTGACTTTGTTAAGGCACTCTGCAGCGTACCAAGGGCACAGAGTAAGCCCACATTACACACAGGGACACAAATGCAGTCCCGTTAAGAGATTGAAATGTGCTGTTTCTGCCTTGGCAAGAATTCATGCACTACAGCCATAGAGCTGAGCCTCTGAACCCCAGCTAACACGGCAGGCAAGAGCAAAGGTGTGTGCGTGCCACAGGGAACCACAGATTGAAAAGGAGCACACCAGTTCACCAAGCAGTTCTCAGGTTTCAGGAGGAAAGTTGCGATGGATTTAGGTATACCACACAAGAGAAGCTGCAGCTCTGCGTGCTGGACTAGGGGTATTGGTGCAAGATCTCATCTAACTCCATTCTGGTTATTTACAGCCCCCCTGTTGGGTTGACCATACTTCCTTTAGAATATGAACTGGCTTTAAAGCTATCACTTAACTAAAACATCCCCTTGGGGTTCATAATGGTGGAAACGATTCAGCAGAGATTTTTTTTTTCTTGCTTAATGCATCTCTGACAGTGCTTTTTGGGGAATTACTTTAGGTTTTGAAAACAACCTGAAGAGTAAGCAGCAATGAGATGCCCCTAGGGTTAAGTCAGAATAGAAATTAAAGGCTCTGTATTCAAGTAGTAATGTGGGTCAAGAACCCAAAATCCATGGGATGTCCGTGGAACGGGTTGGATAAGCTTACTTATCCAGGTTTCAAAGAGCCGAACTATTGCACCTCGAGTTTCCATTTCAAACATGGATTCCATAGAGTTATAGGGAAATATTTCAGACCTGACCTTACACAGCATGGCTAGGTCAGCCTCGCGTTGTTTAATTGAGATCTGCAATATCTTAACAACACCTGTAGTTTGAAGATCATATAAGCACTCACATGGTTTCTGGGTCAGACCTTCCACTTTAAAGGCAGGCAGAGGCAAAAATGCGGTCTTTTGAACAGCCTTTCATCAGCTAGTGTCATCAGAGACTAATACCTCTGAGTTTACAACATAGTATCTGCACAAAGACTTTTTAGAGAGAAACTGGTTGGGTTGCAGATCCTACTAGTCTGCAGCAAAAAGCATCTGACTGGCATTTGTTACAAGGAAAACTACTTCTCCAAATTAATCTTTGCAAGGGGTAGGGGAAAAGTGGCAATTTTGGAAGGGATTTTCGTTGCCACACTTCACCTGTAAGAAAGACAAGCAGAGAAAACAGGCCATTGTGTGCTGATGGTGCTTCTCAAAGGCATACCGCCAAGTCTGCTCCCTCCTCTTTCATTCAAATCCATACACCAAAAAGGGGGAAAAAGGAGCTCAAAGGTTCAGCACCAGCTCTGCTACGGACCCCCACGCAGCCTTGGACCCTGCAGCTCTTTGCCTCATCCTCCCAACTGGAAGATGGGGATAAGCCTGGATACCTCCTGGGCACGGGCTTACCTTCACAGCATAGGTGGTAGAAGGGTCCTTGGAGCAGGTGGCACAGTAATATATCGCATCCCCTGAATCACAGCAGGGCTTGTTGCATGCCAGCTTGAAGAGTGACCAGTTGTTCTCGCTGAAGTGCAGCTCATTCTTTTGCTCCCGCATGAAGCAGTCTTCACACTTGGCAACCAGGCGGCGCAAGGACTCGGCGTAGAGGGCCCCCAGCTTGGCATACACCCCCTCCTTGCTGTCGATGTTGCTCAGGAGGTTGTGGAGCTGGAGGCTGGAGCCCGATGACACCTGGCTGGACACACTGAGCTGCGAGGAGGAAAGGGACTGGAGGTTTCTGCTGGGGACGCAAGCCCCTGTGCTTTTACCAGTAGCTGAGCCCCAGTAGCTGTTTCCTTTGGAGCCTTTCTCCAGGGACTCGGAGGAGGAGAAGGCACCAGGGTGGCCCCCTAGGCTGGCCTGGTGGATGAAGGAAGGCTCCTCTCGGAGGCAGACATTGCTCTCAGAGTGGCTGACATTCAGCCTGGGGCTGGCAGCACCGGCTGCTCTGCCTAAAGGTGCCTGTCCCCCAAAAAAGCCGTCTGGGGAGGACACTGTTCTGCTCACTGTCTTCTTCTGGGGCAGAGGGGGCGGGCAGCTGGGGGCAGAGGAGGGACCGTCCTCACTGGAGGCAGGAAGGAAAGGGACAGGGGGAAACACTTGGCTCTCAGCTGGAGGCGGTGAGTGGTTTGGCTCAGACGAGTGCCCTAGGAGACAGCGACACACAAGAAGATGCAATGAGTGGCCCTTGCGGGCTGGGCGCACAGGTCCCTCTCCATGACCCTGCCACTCCCACAGGCTACCTCTCCCAGAGCCCTGACTGAGAACAAAGTAGCAAGCCAGGTTACAATCCTCATCCAGTGCACAATCCTCATCTACTCACAACAGCAAAGCTTCACTTGAGGAGGTTAGGTATTTAATCCAGTTTAATACAGCAGGTTTGCAAAGCAGGCTAAAACCAGCCATCTAGAGAAATGCGCCCCCTGCCCCCAAAACCATTCCCATATGAACTGCATTCACAGTAGTAAAAAGCTAGTAGAGGGTAAATATTTAAGCTGTGATGTCATCCACAAGGAGGTAAGAATGAAGCACTTGGCAGTAGAGGACAATCTCTTAAACAAAGCCTGTTTCACCTGGGAGCTGCCACCCAGTGCTTCAGGGGCACAGCAAGAGAGTGACTCACACTACATGGCTCTGGCCCTCCGGCTTAAGCGTGACCAGAGCAGCCCAAGAAGCATATTGAACCTGTCTCTGTGCCTCACACCGGGTAAGGGTCACTGGGCAAGGCTGGGGATTTTGGCAATTTCCATCCTCCTGAAAAAATCTGGCCTCCCCCCTGCTGCCTGTCCCCCAGCTTATTGCCAGACCTCTTTGCTCAGAGGGCAGCCTGGCCTCACTACATACCACTAAACCCCAAGCAGCTCCACATGCCATCCACAGATGGATTGGGATTGGGATGGCTGGCTCATTTCAGGCAGCTGTAGCAGCTCTTTTGCTACCCTAGCCAGACTGGAGACAGGTAATACAGCTGCATGTTATGAAAGAAAGGGAAGGAAAGGGGAAAAAAAAAAAAGAAAAAAAAGATGATTTGACATTGAAATAAAGAGCAATAATTTCAGGTCATTGAGACAGAACAAACGTGGAATGGAGTGGTCTGCAGGGGAAATTAAAAGAAGAGACATAATTATTTCAGAGAGTTTTCTACGCCACTTGAATGACAGGTGGGACTCTTGATAAACTTGAGCTCTGATAACACCTTGCACGGAAGCGTAGACCTTGAAAGGTGCATGGTGGGGTTTTGCTCCAAGCAAGCTCAGCAGATAGCAGGATCTATTGCTTTCTTTGAATCCAGCTTCCAAAGCTGCAGAGTGGTAGCAAGCCATCCTTCCTCCTCACAAGGCTGCCAGTGAGGGTTCAGCTGCCAGCAGGCACTTCCTCACAGTAGCTTTCTGCTTGCCCCACAGGAACACCCTGGGGCGGTTTCATGTCAGCCTGCAGCAGGCTCACAACCCTAGTGACTCACCAGCTCTCACGCACAACCTCCAAGTGCCAGGGCTCGGATCCCCAAGCTCCCAGCCTGTCCTGGCGTGTCACATGCAGGCTCAAAGCCGTACCAGCTGTGCCAGAACAGCAATCTATGTTAGCTGCTCGCCACCTGAGACCGCACAAGGTGAGGGCAGGTCCCCTAGTTCTCAGCTACCAGAGTGGATGCCAGCATGATCTGTCCCTGTCCCTCCCCACCAGAGTTTGGTAGCATGACATCAATTTTCATTTGTCTCCTCCACTGCCAAGGATGCCTGTGTGCTTCTGCTGCAATACACCCCATCCCAAGCAACAGCGTTGAGAGACGCCCCAGGAATGAGCAGCACTGATTTTGGCTTCTGCAGAAGATGAGCTTCCCATGCAAGGCAGTTTCGGCACCCCATTTCTGATATGCTCAGAAATAGCTCTGTAGGAAATGCTGTGAATCAGCACACGTCTCTTTTGCCCCAGTTCCTGGGTGCTGAGCTATCTGACTCCTGTTGGGCCCTTGCCCCAGGTGTCTGCCTGCATTGTACACCCAGTTGCTGAGCAATTGACTGCTCTCCAGTTTCAGCTGCTCTCCAGCTGCACAGTTAACTGTGGATCCCATGGCTGAAGAGAGATGCATGCCCCAAGCTTTAATGAAAACCCAGACATCTGCATCATAACCTGCCTGGTCCATGGGAAAGATCCCCTCTGTTAAAACACTGTCAAAAGCCACAGGCAGGGATCATTCAGCATGGCATCTCTTGCCACTTGCAGTCCAAGGGGCTTTGACAGAGGATACAGCCAAGAGAAATTCTTCGGCATGCAGCCCAAGAGCAACTCAACAGAAGCACCTCTGCCAGGACACGCAGCCGAATCCCCATTTTGAGAGGCAAGATTTACTTGACAGAGTCTTATGGAACAAACGTCAGCGCTGGAAGCTTTGGCAACCGGTCCACACACCTAGCCCACAAATGCCAAACTGCTCTTACCTTTTTTTTTTTACGTGCTGCTGGGCCCTGCCCCAAGCACAGGGTAACGAATGAAACCCTTTCACAACTTCCTAACAGTGCTTGGCCCCTTCAGCGTAAAATCCTTCTGCATGTCAAGGGCGTAAAAGCTCCCCCCCCTTCATATTTTAACATCTGACAGCATAGCCAATTAATTTGAGCTCACCTCACTCAGTGATTGACTGCATAGCTTCTTGCTTGCATCAGCAAGAAAAATTGCATTCAGGTTATTCATTTAAAAACTCAACTTTCCCGAGACGAGTTGAAACAGTTGCTTCTGTTAGTGGAGGCAGAGAAATCCTCTTGTCCCATAACATTTCTGACAGCAAATTGCTTCTGTGCCCAGCAAGTAAAGATCCAACATCTGTGAGTTTTTCTTCCCCCTGTACAATTTCCTGGCATGGTCTCACTCTCAAACTCCAAGTTAGCGGTGGAAGAATGGAGTTTCCAGAGCTCCGGCTCTTAATTTTATTGCTGCACATTGTTGCTCTTGGAAAGACAGAACTTCCACTACATGTAGGTTGCTTTTGCAAAGGAAATACTTTCTGAGCTGCTGAACACGTTAGTGCATGTCTAAGTTACGCACTGATGAAAAAGTGACTTCATAGTAAGTATTTTTTAATCTCAGTTAAACGAGTGCAGGCAGATTTTTTCCCCTTCAAGAAATAACTGGGAACACAATGAGAGGGAGACATCACCTCTAGCACAAGACTCCTCAAATCTAAGGAGGACTTTATGGCAGGGCTACTTGTGACCTCGTGCAACGTATGAAGCAGAAGCAGGATAAGGACAATTGCTTTCAGATGGAGGTTTTATCTAGACAAGAGGAGAGCCACAGGATGAATGATTTTGGCACTTGCCAAATGAAAGAGGAAAAAGCCCATGATGTTGGCCTGACTGCCACATTCATCTTAAGTGCATCAAGAGGCAGAAGGGTAGGAGAAGTGGAAGGATGAAGGGTTGCTGGGGGAGCTAGGTGATAGTACTCTCATGATGCCTGCTCTGAGGATGCTGCCCCAGCAGTGAGACTCAGGAAGGAGGTTACTCCTTCCTCAGGTCCGATGCTACCTCTCCCACACCCAACGGTCACTTACTGCCATCACTGCCGGTCTGTGTGTCTGAGTCAAGGCTGTCGGTGGAGCCAGCCGTGAAGGTGACGTGGACACTCCTGAAAGGTGGACTGAGGCTCTCAGCAGAGCTGTTGCTGACCCTCTCCAACTCAGCATTATTCGAGTTCATTTTCAGAGCATGCCTAGAGAGAGTGAAAGAGAAGAGTCAGGAGACAAATGGCAAAAGTTACCCTGCATACACTTGTGAATGGAGACTCAACCCGAGGGCAGCCTTAGCTTGGTCCCTGCACATCCATACAGACTCTTGTGCAGCCTTTTACCATGCCATAGTACCTCATTCCTCTGCACTTTTTTTTCTTTCTCTGGCATCTGGGGATCACGTCCCACTGATGCTGAGGAGGTTATAGACTTGCAGCTCCCATGCCAGCCCACCAAGACAAACCGGCTGTGCTTGAGCAGAGAGAGAACCACTGAGCCAACAGCATCCAGCCCCAGTCTGTGCCTCCTTTGCCTAGGACATATGGGGTCCTGGACCACATCCCATCTTGGCCACCGTCACTGGGAAGCAGGGACCCACCAGTGTTTGCCTTCAGTAAAGTTCTCAAGGGAAGGGAGTGGCCTCACTCCTCCCATTTTACAGAAGGGCAGGTTGAGGCTGGGTGTCAGAACCCAATTCCTTCATGGCAGAGGCATAAGAGGAAGAAGAGTCCATCCCTAGCAGCTGTTGTCTCTCCTGAGTGCACCACAGTAACAACTGACACCTTCCAAAAGAAGAAGCGCCTCTGCAGAAAACAAGTGTCTACCAAACTCAGGACCTACCATGCAGCTTTTAATGCAAGACCTACAGTTTTCCATGCAGCTTCCATCTAAAAAAATAAAAAAAATAAACCATAAACTGGGCTTATAACCTGCCAGGTCACAGTTTAAGTGATCAGTTGTAGGCAAGCAGGACTTTTCACTAAGATAAAGAATTTTCCCTGCATTTTCTTCATTTTTTCCTCTTTGGAAAACAACAGGCAGCACATTTGAGCACAAACACTCCTAGCTTTGGTACAGTTCAGACTCTATCAGCCAGCAAACGAAGGTTATCAGTCCACATTTTTTAAGTAAAACTGCCAATCTGCTGATAAAATTCAACACATTGTTGATTAAGAATGTAAAAAGGTTAGTGGCAGACTTGTAAAAAAGAAAAAGAACTTCCAACAGCTATCTTGCTGGAAGGTATCCGGCGTTTCCTAATCAGACGGCTGAATGGCTGCTGAGAAAGACAAACAAAAGACGCGCACGACGGTTTTCTTGTGGCACCCTGTTCGCGCGCACAGGATCCCTTCTTTTCCAAAACCCCCAAGCATAGCAGATGCCACAAGCGTTTTATTTGACGATTGAGAAATGTTTCACTCCCCATCCAGACAAAGCACTTACTCTCCTGTCCACACCACCACATGGAGAGCAGAGCGTATGAGAAGCCCGGAAGAAACTTCTGCCAGACTTCCTCATTTGCCTGAGCAGCCTCGGTCTAAAAATACTCAGGGGCTGATGAAAATAAGGCTCTAAAAACCACCTCAGGTATAACTCAGCAGAGACACTGGTCTTGCACCAGTGATGAATTCACCACGGCAAGCCTCTTGGGGATGATTTACAAAACTTTGCAATGCACCACACAAGTCACAGTTAAAAAATAAAAAGAGAAAGAGTGTGAGAGACACATTGAGGTTTTAAGCTCTGTTACGATTAATGCTGTTGAAAGCAACCAATTGGACTTAAATACTCTTCTTTTTTTTTTATTATAAAGATATACCTTTATGCTATAACTTTCTCAGATGTTTAACTTTTAGTAATTTGAGGGGAAAAAAAATGCATGGATGCACACCCATGCGGGTGCACTGTCTGACCTGGCAGAAATCAAGGAAGCATTTGAATCCATAAGAAAAGAAGATTTTGCAAGAGAACCAGTCTCGATTTGCACAGATGAGAGGTTTTCTAACACATTCCTCCCCTCCCACCCCCCCACCCCCCCCCAAGAAAAGTTGGTGCATTTCTGTTTCCTTCCCATCACTTAAACACAAATCCGCAGAGCTGCCTTACCATTCCCGCACTGAGAGAGAGATGGGACTTTGCTCGGCGGGGTCCAAGGTCCACCGCGTGCAGCCACACCTATTCCTCCAAGCAACCTGGGCACAAGGCGGCGTCTGCCAGAACCGTGCTGGCTGCTGCGTCTGCCGAGCTCAACTGCCGAGCCCAATGTCGCGGTGAAGTCAGATGTACAGAGAGCCCCGTTTCCTCTCTGTACCGCCGTGACTTATGTAAAATGCAGTTCCTGAATAGGCACACCGAAATAGAAATTGTTTGCCGCTTAAACGACATCCTGCTCTTGTTTCAGATGTTACAGCCAGGCCAGCCTGGAAGCTTTACATCTCCCTCTTTTCCTAAGAGCTGCTTGAAGCCCAGGGTGCAGCCTGCACAGATTAAAATACCGCCCACTATACCAAAGCATTACTGAAAACACTTGCTAAGGTCAAACTCTCCCATGTCAGTAAAATTCCACCCCAAGAGGAGGTGAACAACCCATCACTGCAACAACCTGTGGGATCCTGATTTACAGCTAACCTGAATTTCCCCTGCTCTGGTAGTGTTCCTTTTCACCACGTGTGACTGCAAGGGCACAGGTGACTATTCTCCATCTCACCCTTTTCACCAAAGGATATTGGAAATAAAGAGCATCAACTTATCTTAAAACTGAAGAAATCATTGTGATTGTCCCCCCTAGCAGCCTGCTAACATCCATGGGCTCCACTCCCCTTCAGAAAGATGTAACAGTGGTTAATTTACCTCCATTTCAAAAATGCATGCTCAGCACCTTAAATGTAACCAGCAACTTCAAGAGCAGCACCAGAGCCTCCTTCATGTGCCACTGCATAAAGAACAGGTCACAAGAGTCAGCTCTCCCAATCTAATAACCTAAAAAGACAGGATCTTCAGCTCTCCAAATTATTCTGGCAGCTTTAAATACACTTCAGTTACTCAACACCCTCCATGCAACATGCTGCCATATTCAGGCAACCCTTCCCATTCACTATTCTCTGGTTTTCCCATCCTAAACAATTTCATCCATCTGGCTTTCCACACCATTCCCACAGTCCTGCCTAAAACAAGTCAAGGTTGAAAACAGCGGTCTTGTAAAAAACGAAACAAACCGAAACCAAACCCAAAACCAAACCAGTTTGGAGTTCTATAACATTGCAAAGGGGACCAGATCATTTGCCATGCCCCACGTTGCATCTCTGGCCAGGGCATGCTTTGTCTTTCCCGTGATTCATATTCAAGCAGTAGCCATGTGTTTAATTTTACGTTTCTTAACAGATTGGGGTCCCACCTGACGCTGCTGTGGGACTCCAGCATCACTGACTGTGTGCCTTGCACTTCTCAGAGAGAGAGTGGAGACAGGCACCAAACTGCAGCAGACACACATATATCGCCCCAGGGATCCCTCGGACTCTGGGCATGCCTTCGGCTTGAATTTCCTGCCCGAGATTTGACATGAGGATCTGGGTACCTTCCAGAATGCAAGGGGCAGGGAGGTTTTGAGAGCAGAAGGCAGCCACTCAGACACAAGAGCTGCAAGGCTCCTGCTTGCTCCTTTCCAGCGGCCATCACACACGCAGCCTGTTGGCAGCGGTGGATGATGCTGGAAGGCATCTCTCCCCCACACAGAGACCCTATCACAAGGAGCGCCCGCTCTGCAGCCCCATCACGGGGGTTTCCCAGCCTTGCTGCGCCGGCAGGAGGGCGTCGTTCCCTCTCAGCACAGATGACAGGACTTGAACAGGTAACAGATGCTGAACTTTATAAATCATGCAACAGGGGAAGGAAGCAGAGGAGAGCAGAGAACACACACAAACCACCACAAGCCAAACTGCACTCCAGGAGAAGTCTGGTGATAATATCAGCAGGACACCCCTCCCAAAATAAAATACTGCAACTAACGCACGGCAGAGAGAAAAGCCAGACTGCATTACAGCATCAAACACAACACATGGCTGGGCTTAATTATTACGCAAGAGGAAGCACCATTGTACCATATGCTTGTCTATCATGAAACGTGAATAATTATATCTTCCTCCTCCCTCTACTGCTGTTTCTTCTAGCATCTTCCCCTGGATGCACAGGGCAGTTAAACACCAGCATACAGGAGCTTACAACATTTGAGGCTTGGATTTTTACCTATCCTTCTGCTACCAGTTGGCAAAGGTGAAGAAACCAAAATCGAGCTGAGGCCAAGAGAGGATTTTGAAACACTCCTAGCTCTGTCCAGAGGACTACACCTCTCTCCCTCTACCAAAAGGTTTTATGTAGCGCAGGTTAAGTTGAAACAAGGGTTTGGAGCCTGGAGGTGCAAGGGGAAATTCGGATGGGGTGCAGATGTGGTCAAGAGGACATGCTCCAGTGTGGTGAAGAGGACAACAAATCTCATTTCAGTTTCCAACTCTGTGGTTTTTTAAGTGGCAAGATAGGAAAAACACAGAAAAGTGAACGACTTTCATTTTAAAAGAAACAATCTCTCCTAAAAGATTGGCTGATAAATCATAACCTTTTAAAAATGATCCACTGGCAGAAGCAGCATGAGAAATTCCTGATTAGTTTCAGACAAAAAACACAGGGGGAATCCAAAATATGTATTCCCTCCCTGACCTGGAGTGTGATTCTCTCTCCTGCTTAAGCCATACCCTCCCTTCTTTATTTACTTATTTAATTATTAATTATGTATTTAAATATACTTCATCCAGAGTTTGTATATATATATATATATATATATGTTTAATAATAATAAATCTGGCTTGTCCTAGACCAAACACAGCAAGTCCCTGCTATCATCCACAGTCATGGAGATCACAGTCACAGAGAAGAGGGTCAAAATTTGGGACCCGCGTGACATCCAGTTGCATTTGTAATTGCCACAGCAGCTCCATGTAGCCAGACTGCTTTTGTCACTGGGCTACGCCCTGACAGTGAGCTCCACAGAGAAATGGGTGCCTCGGGAATGGTAAGAAAAGGGGAATATTCTGTCTCAGGTGCAGCGCTGCTCCGTCACAGACCGATTCCTGGCAAGAAACAGACAGCACAGTCCCACCAGCCAGCACCACCTCCCCAGCAAGGAACAAACCTGGCTGTTTTCCTGGTGATCCAATTCCTAACATTGTCGGTTTTTTGTAACACTCTTGTTTTCTGTTCCCTCTGGCAACAAGCGGCAGCAGCAGCACTGTAACATGCAATCTTGGCACACCTCAAGCTCATTTGTCCTGGCTGTTTCCAGCGATGGCGGGTGTTGGGATGTGCCGTTACCCCAAACGAGCGCATTCAGCAAATTTCAGAAGCTATCTACGGTGCTGACTTTTGAAGGTGGCATTAATTATGATGAAAACAGCTCAAGAGCTAACAGCTCAAGATGCAAAACAGCATCACTGTTTCCTTTCTTGAAGAGGCACATGAAATAATTTAACCATCAAAGTTTTGCAGGCTAGAAGGAACTGTTAGGATCTTTTAGCCTGATCCTCTGCATAAGAGAGACATACATTTCAGCACAGATTCACCCCTCGTGCCGAGAAACTGAAGGCCACGCTAGAGCATTTCACACTGAAGAACCTTTAAGTCGTCATTGCATATAGAAGTCCAGGGGATCCTGGTTCCCCTGGTGAGCCCTTTCCATAGCCAACTAACTTCCCAGCTTTTGGAAGAAGACCAGCCACCATCTTCCCTTTCCAATCTCTTTCCTCTTGTAATTCAACTAATTTTGCATTCTGTTTCAGACTAAGCATACCTTTAATATCTGTAATCTTTCAAACAAGCAGGAAAAAAGGATTGTATGAAGAAACAGTCACAAAAGGTCCAGAGTAGCTTTATATAGGATGAAACAGGCACAAATTTTCCTTTTTTGCACCAACTTTTAAAACTCCCTAAAATCACTCCTTCCACCATACTAAGAGACAGCTTACTGCAAAACCAGAGTTTCCTCAGTGCCTGGCAGGAATTCACCCTGTGAAAACTTTTTTCCCTTTTAATTGTTAGAGCCAAGATGAGCAAAACAAAATCTACTTTTTTCTTTCTCTGCTTTGAAACTAGTTTGAACACACATGCAAGTTTTCTTTAAAATAAGCAATTAAGTTTAATTAGGAAAGTCAAACAGGCAGGCTTCATTTTCCAACATGAAATCAAGTATCTTGCTACAGCTTGAGATCCAGAAGGAAAAAGCATGGTTACATGCCTTTCCTGCAGCTGAAATGAACCCTGATTTGCTAAGCCCCAACCCCCAAGACCGTGCCACAACCAGGTCTATACTGGCTTCATCTACATCCATGCCTTTGCAGCTGTGCCACCAGAGAACCTCTTGGGCTGATGAGCTCTGTCTCTGTGAGGGACTATATAAGCGTAACAGAAGTATAGGTGGTGGTTCTTCCATTACAGACAAACATACGCCCACAGACTGCCCAGGCCTAGGAGAATATGGATGTGTCTCAGTCATCTTTGTGTGCAAGACCTCCTCCCTTCTTCAGGCGTTTGGCTGCAGCCCAGGAAGACCAGAGGAGATGTTCCTCCAGCACCAGGTAAGAGTCGTGTCATGACCTGAAGCTGCAAGCAATGACTGCCCAGGGTAACAAAACCCTGCTATGGTGATTTTAACCAGTTGTGCACGTAGCCATCCCTCCCACTGCCACGCGCAGGTAACAACACCCTGGTTCCTGCATCAACACGCTCAGAGAAGCCACGCTTGAGACAAAAACGAGAGCACCCTCAAAGCAAACAAACAAAGCAACCAGCTGGGTTTGCACGGCTTGCGAAACCTGCCATCTGATCAAATCGCTCCTCAGGCCGGCTGCGCAGGAGTTTGGTAGCCAGAGGGATGGCTATGCTCTTTGAGTAAGGCGCCCCAAGGCTCAGCTGCAGGCATCAAGGCATTTAGGAGACAAATACATGTAGCACAACACATTGCCTAGAGCCACAGGGCGTAAAAGCAATGCCAGCACTTGCCTCAATCACCTGGCAGGGTTTATGGCTCTGCCAGAGATCCCGGTCATGGATGCCACGTGTTCCCTGACCTCAGTTTCCCTGCCCTCTTTCATAGAGGCTTTCTAGCACACAGATGCTTTCAGGATGACTCAGAGGAGCAACTGTTACAGTTGGCACAGCCGGACCACACCAGGAGCATGAAACAGCCCCTCCAAGGAGCAGAAAATGCTCCACGCCCCTCAGGACAGATCATAACTCCATGTGGAGGGCAACAGCAGGGCATGCTTCTGGCTTGGAGCACAGCTAGTCCAAGTCACCCAGCCAAGGAGACACCCTGACACATCAAGGAGCCCCCTGCCTCCACTCCCAGCCCTCATGAAGGCAGAAAGGAGACTTCGAGCACTGCCAGGGAAGCATCCTTGCCCCCAGTACAGACAAAGGGCTCTGCATGGCTGCTCCTCCATGAGTGGAAGGAGGTCCTAGCACTGCAAGTGGAAGATGCTGCTGGGATATATATTGCAGAGTTTGAGTGCCACCACCCTTCTGGCTCTGCTCTGCAGGGGAAGGAATCAGGTCCTAGAGGACTTTCAGCAGGCAACTTGGTGTTTCCTAAATGATGACTGCTCGACAGCATTGTATCATCACAGCTCTGCCTGGGCCTCAACAACCCAACACCTCATGTAGCAAATACAACCCCAAGCCACAGGCTGATAGGAGACACCAAGTGGCAGCAGCTGTGAAAGAAAGTTCACAGGGTCAAAGCTAAAGCACATCTTAGTGTCCTCTTTGATTTTAAAGGCAATAAAGCTCATCCGTGTGCTCACTTGCTTGTGGACCTTTTCTTTCCTCAGACTCCAGCTGTCATGCAGCATCACAGCAGGAAGCCCAGCATTAGGGAGAACTAAAGCCTCTTGTTCATCTCTTCCCTTTCCTTGAGAAACCTAATTTGTTCACCACTGGTCAATTCAAAGCACTAGTTCCCTGGGCTAGCCAACCCTAAAAACATTGAAAATTCAGTGCGAGAACAAAACAGAGGATGGGCCAACTGAACCACAGTCTCAACCTGGAGGTCACTGATGCCTATGCATAAGCTTGACCATGGACCCCAAGAGCAACTTATCCTCCAAACACCCATCCCCTCTTCTCTCAACTTTTAAATCAAGGAGCTGGAGTCAAATCTGTTGTGCAACGCACAGTTCCAGGTAACAAAACTGATGCACACAATAAAGCAAATGCAGGACACCCGCACAATGTGAAAGTATCCCTCCCCACTATGATCAGACAACCTAATCCATTAGTTGCATTGAAAGGAAATAAATTTTTCTTCCTTCATTTTCTCTTTTTTGTTTTTTTTTCCTTCCTTTTTTTTTGTGATACACACAGCTGCAGATACTGAATGCACACAAAGTATCGGAAGTCTGGTTTTTTAATTGCTTAGCAGAGCAACTTCCTTCCCAGATGGACAGCTCTCCCTCATTCACATGTTTTGTAGGGTCTGCTGTCACCCTGCCTGCAAACCTGACTTCCAGGAGAGCGGCGAGGGGAAGGCTGCCTGAAGCCAACCGGCTCCCACACATCATGAGCGCACGTTAGGCAAGCTCCAGTTACCTGCTTGCAGGCAAGGAGTCCTCCCTGGGAAATTGCAGCTTCAAGAGTTAACCTCAAAAGCAAAAAAGATATTAGAGCCAAACTGAAGAGGGTTTCAGAGGCCCTTGCTATTAGCACCAAGAGAAGTTGCCCAGTTCCACCTGCAAGAGGAGCTCGTAACCCCAGATTTTGTATCCTATTCAACATAAAGGAACTGTGCTGAGACAGAATGAAGCTGACCTGGGAAACACCAGCCATCCCAGGCATGGACCTTGTTGTCACTTGAATATTGGGACCCAAGATTGTACCTTGCAGCCCTGAAGGGCTTTTGCAAGTACGCACAGCATTCGAACCAGGACTTGCAAAGATCTGACAGCTTTTCAGAGTAAAAAAGTAAGTAGCTTTTCACCCGTGCTCCTGAAAGCCCACCTTTGAACAGAAAAGGAAGAAAAAAAGAACGGGAAGCACCTCCTAGTCAATCAATCCCTGCAGTAAACATCCCGATTGCAAATGGTTAACAGACTGCCACGCACACACTCACAGGGCTGTACCTGGACTGCTTTTTCGGCGGCGGTGGTGGTGGTGGTGCAAACTCCACGCCATTGCTCTTGTCTTTAGGGAAATCAAAGGAGAAAGACAATGATTTGCTGATCCCCGTCTGGCTCTCCAGCATCGGGCCTTCATCCACAAGGTCGGCACCAGCTCTTCCATTCTCAGCTCCCACTGCCCGCGGGTGGGTTAAGAGCTCCTGCTCCTCCTCCTGCTCTTGCTCCTCCTCCTCCTCTATCCGGCACTGCTTGGTCCACGTTGGGGTGTAGTATTTCTGCCTCCTGTCATAGGACGAGCCTGCCAGGCCTCTGCTGGACTCCTCCACAGAGACCCCGTTGACATGAGTGCATGGAGAAGGGGACGCCCCAAAGGCACCTGTATCAGTATTGCTCCTTGGCAGCAGCTGAACACCAGCTCTGTTGTGGCTGTTGTCATCACCAAACCTTGCCACATGGGAGCTTACTGGGGGCACACGGTTCCCCTCGCTGCCCAGCTGGCTGTTTTTGGACATCTTTGGGGGAATGGCTGGACTCTCAGTAACTGAGGTCTTGGCAGGAGCTGGTAGATGAAATCTTGGGCTGTTTTCACTTCCAGATGCTTGAAAAATCTCTCCAGGCTCAATGGCAGGTGATGAAGTCCCAAAATCAGGGTGGGAAGTGGGGCTGATACATGGCCACTGAACTCCCACCGCCGAGTCAGGGCTGCTGAGGAATATTGTCTTGTGATCATCCTCTGTGTGTGCGGTCATGATGGTTATCTTTGCCGCCACCTGGCCGGTGGAGTCCTGGTATTCCTTCTCGCCACCCAAAGCCCAGCCACCCTCCCTCCACACCCCATCAGCTTGCTCCTTGCCAGTGCCGCAGGCCAGCTTCTCCACTTTTGCCTGTCCGCCGATAGCCTTCAGCTGTGCCTTCTTCCTCTTGGTGCTCTCAGCGTAGATGGGATCACCGCGGGCTGGCGAGGCAAGGCGAGGGCGCTGTGGTTCCACCAGAGCCTGCTGAGGAGTACTTGAACCCTCAGGCCGGGGGCCTCCGGTGACAGAGAGCTCTCCAAGGAGAGGCGAGTCCTCGTCTTCCCGGGACAAAGCAAAGGCAGCCGCCTTGCTGCTCCCCATGCTCTCAGGCAGGGCAGCATTTTCGGTGTGGAGAGCCAGCTTTTTCCTCTCTGAACGCAGGGCATAGGGGAGAGGATCACCCTGGTCTTTTGTGATGCAGAAGGCCACGTTCACAGCTCTGCGCTCCTCTTCGCCGAACTTGACTGCCCTGCCACTTGGCCTGGGAATCTCAGGAGCATCCCGCTGCCTCCATCTGCAGGGAGCAGGGCTCTCCTTCTCGCACCAGGCACCCTTCCCCTCCGTACAACGCGGCTCCCGTGAGACCAGGCACTCTCTGTGGCAGTCCGTGATTGAACAGTACTCGCCCCCTTCGCTTTCAAAGCTGGAGGAGAGGCGACCGCAGTCACCCTCCAAGGGGAGCACTGCTCCTTCTCTGGCTTGGGAAGGAGGGTTTCTGCTGGAGTTTGCAGTGCTTCTGTCCCCCAAGGCAGACGGATTAGGGCAGGGGGCCCTATGCGGCAGGGCAAACTTGTCTTTGGCTCTGTCCTCCTGCTTGCCTAACTCACCCACAAGCACCAGGCTGTGGATGGAGACATTTCTCTCCACTCGACTCTCCAGGCTACGCAGGCCCACCATGGAGTAGCTAGGAGGACAGCAAGACAAGCAGTCACTCGGCGGGTTGTGAAGAAAGGGCTTTCTCACACCACCGTTGCCAAAAGTGTCGAGGCAGATTCGCTGCGCATCTCCTGATTTCAGAAGGAGGTGTTTGCCAGAAACCATGCCCCAGCTGACCTGCATGGGCCAAAGAGACAAGTGCGCTGTCAGGATGTGCATATGCAAAATGAAAGAGAAATATTAAAAAAGAAAAAACCCCAGCTCCACAGAAAAGTCCTCTGGCATTCGCAGTCTTTTTTGCTCTGTGCTCACCCCACCAATAACTACCACAAACCTTTTCTACTTTAATTACACTTGTCCTATTTCCTGGACCATTTGCAATCCTTGCATTACCAACAATAGCAATGCACTGAAATAAGGCATTCTCCTTTCTCTTTCTGTGGGTTTGCTGCCAGAAATGTGTCCAACCTGTCATCCTGTCTGCGATTCACCGTGCAATTAAAGATTCAGAGAGGGAAGGAATATTTGTACCTCCCTCTGCTTATTTTTGTTTCATTTCACACTGCTGCTCCAGAGTCACACACTCTAGAGCACAGACATGGACTATCACAGGTTATCCTGGGATCGCAGCTTGGCTACACTCAGCAGTAGGGACTGGGGAAGCAGGCAGGGAAATATATCCGAAATCTCTTCATCTGAGGGAGATCTATCCTGCTTGCCAAGGGA
Organism: Fregata magnificens; assembly: GCA_013389945.1. Lineage (NCBI taxonomy): Eukaryota > Metazoa > Chordata > Aves > Suliformes > Fregatidae > Fregata > Fregata magnificens. The sequence goes on from WAAD01012199.1 coordinate 140,283, forward strand.
GAGGAGGAGTGGGAGAGGCAGAGGGTAACATGTTCCTGCGAAGCGACCCCCAGCCCCAGGGTGGCAGAACCCACTCCCATAGCATAAAACTCAGCCTTGGGCCAAATCGGCGTGCACAGATCAAACCCCACCGATGATGGCAGCCTGCACTCGTGTGCCCTTTATCCCTAGGGGAGAAGCAAGGGAGAGCAATGGGAGGCTAAGAACAGAGCCGGCAAGCCCTGAGTCTCCTCTGGGGCAAGGGTGGGAGATACCAGCACACCTACACCACGGGCAGGGTGACAGCAGCCCAGGCTTCACTCTGCATCACTGGGGCAGTGCTGATATCAACTTCTCAGGAAGTTGAATCACCCATCTCAATAGCAACTCACACCACCAGGCCTTGCCAGTTTGCAGGCAGGCAGCAGTGCTACACCCAGAGGGCACTACTGCTCTGGCAAAGGTTGGGAGCCCAGGGAGCTGGGCTAGGAAGGTAGGGCACTTTCTTCCTCACCCATGAAGACCATGGATCCAGTTAGCACTGACTGCAACCAGACAGGACTTCTTTCCAGTATATCTTCCCAGGAAAATAACTTTAACCTGCATCCTCATTTAAAATTTGGAAGTTCCTAAACAAACAACGTATTTTTAAGCTCCTTTGCACATGCCTTGTGAGCAACATCTCATTCAGCTTCAGCCAAAGATACTTTGAGAAGCCAATATACAGTTTAAAAACCTGAGTCAAGACCAGAAGGAAAAACAAAGGGAAGGAAACCGTTTTAACAGATATTCCTAGCACTCCCAAGGAGAGGTAAGTAACGGGAAGTCATGCTTTGACTGGATTAATCATTACCTGTGACAGATCTGCATTCATATTCACATCCGCCCACGCGTCAGAAACATCTGAGTTTATCATAGTTGGCTTCACAGCAATTGTTGGCTTTGAGAAGGGGGAGGTATTTACACCTTCGTCTTCCAATGCGGGGCTCTCAGGCTTGGTCCTAACTCCATTCGGGAGCACACCACAAGCTCCCACGTCTGGGGGTGTTTGCAGCCGATGGGAACTCTTTGGGTTGAAGCAGTTTTTGCAGGAGCCGGGCTTCCAAACGTGTTCCACAAAGTCACTGCACGCAGACATCTTCAAATCCTCGTGGCTCAGATCGAGAGCCCTCTGCATCTTCTGCACTGTCCTCCGCTGCTCATTTTGCATTTGCTTCCCGGAGCCGCTCTTAAAGATCACCTAGTTATCTGGAAAAGCACAACACTGTCTGATTAGTTTGGTTATGCCCAAAAATGGGAAGATTTTTTAATAGGACAGGTGATAATTACACGTACTCTACCTTCATCACAAAGGCTTATTGTTTACAAGGCTTTTTTCACAGCTTAGCTAAAGCCCACACAATCACTTAAAAAGCCTCAACTTCTAAGCATAGCTCTGTAATAGAGAAGACATCAAGCAAGCAGCATTCCTATGTGATTTAATTCCCTGTTTAACGAGCATGTATAACCAGCCTTGTGCAAGGTTTAGATCAAGGGTAAAGGAAAGAGGTCTTGGAAATAGCTGTTCACAGCCCCACAAGCAGAGCCAGGCAGGAAAAATTCCTTCTCCAAAGTGGCATCCTCTCTCTAGAAAATAAAAAGGCCTGGAGATACAAGGACCAGAATCAGCGACTGTGTAACCAACGGGACTGGCAACAACCTTCCTTCACCCAGAAGCACCACTGAGATTACTGTCGTGGTACACAAAGGCTTCTCTCCCACCCAGTGCAACAGAAAAAGGCAATCAGCAAGGCTGGGGCTGGCACTGATTTGAGCAAGTGCCTGGCAGAAAGCTCTTACCTGGGTTGCCAGGAGCCACAAATAACAGTGTCAGCTCGCTGAAACGATTCATTGTCTGCAAGGGGAGAAACGTTTTGCTCTTGGATTACTTACAGACAAGGATCCCTTCCCATCTTCCTTCCCCAGGAGGAAATGCCCCAGGAACAAGACATTCCTGCATTCCTGTGCCTCCCCTCCCGGCACGGCCAGGTCTGCTTGCTGGAGCTAACAACTTTGGAGATACTTCAGACGAAGACTCCCACAAAGCTCAGTGGATTAGGGAAGAGAAGATCACAAAATGCAACTAGATCAGGAAAACTGCAGCCAGCTGCTACGGGTGTCAGGGCACGCAAGTCCCCCACATAGCTCCACAGTCATTCCCCAGCTAACCAACTTTAGGTCATCATCTCCTGGCCAGCTGACCCCAATGCAAAGGCAAAGCAAACTGAGGCTCCTGCCCCGAGGGTCTCTGAGTGAACAGGCACTTTTACACCCCAATCCTGACCGCACAAGAACACAATTTACCAGCCTGATCTTTCAGTGCCTGCTCCACACAGGCATATTGCAACACCACCACAGCTATGGACACATTTGCACCTGCACGCGCCCCTAAACCAGCCTGCGCTTCAGTAAAGCCTCTTGCCTCTGGGCTCAGAGATGCCCTGGCCATCCTCTCCAACAGCCACCCTATTGCACGGTGAAAAGACGGAATACTAATAAGAGCTTGGGTGGGACAAAGTGAAGTCGGGGAAGAGCCACTGACCCACAAGCGTCATCTGAATTCAGATGCCACCTTTGGGAAGGGAGGCTTTGATCGGGTAGAGCTTTAGTACCTGCAGACTCCTTCTGTCTGGAAAGCTGATAAATTAGGATCCGTTTCACAAAAGAGCAGAAAAAAGGGGAATATCAGTGGGATTCACAAATCAGATTAGTGCATGTCTCTCTCTTTTTAGGGAAGAGACTGATTTAGACAGGTTTTTCCACGGGCTTCACGGAGTCCAAATTAACCGAAGGACAGCAAATCACTCCTGGATGTACCCGAACACCTTCAACAAGACTAACATTATTTGCAGGGAAAACATCTTTAAAAAATATTCTAGCACTGTTGGTTTGTTTCCTTTCGGATCTAGCAAGCAGCGTCCGGCATCACCCAAAGTTGAACAAGTGTCCTGATGAGAGCCAGCAAAGAAGAAAGAAAAATCAAAGGGAGGAAAGCGGGGACCGGAGCCAGAAAAAACTCTTCACTTCTGTTTTAATAATCGGCGCTGCCAACTGCCTGTTAAAGGTCGGGATTTCCCTTTCTGCAGCTAAACCAGCCGTTGCTTCTCGCTGCCCAGACCCCGGGGCAGGCGGCCCCGCGTCCGCACGCCGGCGGCACCCAGCCCGCACCAAC
>WAAD01012199.1:144114-184363 GCA_013389945.1 Fregata magnificens
TGCACCGTCTCAGGGACATCCCCCGTGGGTACCAAACCCCTCGGGGGGATGCAGGCACCCATATACCCCAGCAGCCCCGCACAGACCCCACGGGGTCCTACACGCACACCCCACACCCCTGCACCCCGACCCCAGGCTTGAGGACGGTCCTGGATCCAGCTGGAAGACGCTGGGAGCCGGAGAGTTCACTCATCCTCGCCGAGGTTGCCGGACAAGGGCATGGTGAAGTTCAGCCCGAGGGGATGCTGTGGAAGGAAGAGAAGTTTGCAGTGACTGAAAACAGGATTTGACCCCACCGTGCAAAAAATGCGGACAGCATCTCAGGAAAATCCCAAACTTCTGTTGGCCTGGGAGGCCGGGGGTCATTAAAAGGGAGCGGGATGAGGTTTTGCTCCCTGTAGGGTCTGAGCTGTGCTTTAGGGCAGGCTGGAAAAGGAGTGGTCTTCCCTCAGCCTTGCGCTTGCTCTGTGGTGTCTAGTTTTGAGCATCTAAATTCTCTGAAACTAGGAAAAAAAACCCAGGCCTCCTCCTGCCCTGGTCAGGGCCTTAGCTCAGTTCCTTGCTTAAGCCACCTCTCCTTCAGCGCAACAAAGCATTCCTAGTCTCATACATTTCAGGAGAAAATAGTGGATTAAAAAGGCAGCTAGGCTTGCATAATGGGAAATCCAAGCCCTGAATAGAAAACCAGAAGCTGGAGATATGTGCAGCACTTATTATAGGAAAAATTTCCCTCTCGGGAACCAATCATCCTGGTAAATTCTTCTCCTTCAGGGAATCTTGGCAGTACCACAGCCTGCAAACCTTTTTGCGTGCAAACATCCCGGCTGGCTGGTCTTCTGCAGTTACGGCTGTCTGCTCACGCTCTCCCTTCTTTTTTGATCAGTTATTAAAATAGTCCAGAGACCCCACACTAGGCAGAAACACAGGAAAATAGGAGAACTTCTCCACTTATTGTGCCATACTGCCATGAAGACATCAGCTTAACATGCCTCCCGCTTCTTCTTCCAAGCAAAACGCTTGCAATCAATTTGCTGCATCTTTTTGCATGCAGGATCCCAGTGCCAGTGCGCCCAGTTGAACCAGTAAATTAGCTCTCAGAAATGCCTCGTCATGACAGAAACCTCTGTTCTAGCACAGAGCCACATCTCATCTGTGAGAGGGGAAAACGAGCTGGGAAAATGAGTGGCCCAAATGTCCGACATTCTCCGTTTTTTAAAAGGTTTGGGTGAAAGAACCCAGCTCTAACCAGCCCAGCTGAGGTTGTAGCTGAGGTCTGTATGGCTGGCTAATTTCGGAGGATGGTAAACTACCCCAAATTCAAGCATCTGATTTTCATACCTGGAAGTTTAAAAAGAGCCTCTGCTCTTTTCAATAAGAGCGCTATAACTTTCTAATAGCTGAGGTGCTATAATTTTCTCAGCATGCCTTCCTAGTGAAGAGTCAGGGACACCTTAGGGAAGGAAAACCAGATTCAAAATTCATCCCAGGTTCACACTGGAACAGCACTGGACCTGCTGAGCGAACTGTCCTGAGATGTTCACCCCAGGTAGAAAAACCTTTCCCATACCAGAGGCCTTGGGATTATGGGATAATGAAAATTCCTTTTTTCTAGTAAAGTCATCCTCTTTATATCCAAAGATTTCAGTGGAAAATTGAACAACCTCAAATTTTCATAAAACAGTTGTTCTTTAAGGTCTGAGACCAAGCATGATGGCTTTTTGCATGGCTGTAAACTCCCATAGCTTCTCCAGTACAGCATTCATCATTGTTCATTCTAGGTATTTTCTCAATGGCCAAGAAAACTTGTGATAAAGAAGCCCTCTCAAGTGGAAAGCAGCACACAAAGCCTGCTAAGACGCGACCACATGTTCTGGCCAGCCATATATCTTCCAGCGTATCGTTTTCCAGAACGCTGACTCAGCAACAAGGCACATGGCTCGGAGCAACCCTGACAGCACAAAGTTCAGGCCGACCGGAGCTTCAAGCACCATCCCTTGCTAGCAGAAGTGAGACCATCACCAAACCTTGTTTTCAACGTGTCAGCTGTAAGAGAAACTCCCCGAGAACAGGCAGACAAACAGACATAAACCAACAGGGAGTTTCTCTGTGGGCAGACAAAAAAAGCAAAGCTCTCTTGAGGTGGGTTCAGCATTGCTCACGGCCAGCAAAGCTGCCCAGTTCCCAAGACTGCTAGTGCCAACAGTGCCTTTTACTCCAGGGGACTTAAAAAAAACAACAGGAAGGAAAGTGACACCTCTTATCAGTTATGCTCCACACTGTGAGACTGAGCAAATCTTAGTTTTCACCTGTGGTGCACAGATCTCCTGGCCGTGGTCCCCGATGTGCTGGGGCCTCTTCCTGTCCCTGCCAGGACTCCAGCTTCACCCATGGTGTCACAGCTGGTAGATCTTTCGGATGGAAGTGGGGTGGCATTGTCTGTGCTGTGACAGATTTGCCTGCTCATATGCAGCAAGAATAAATGCACCTGTGATGGAGCCAGGGACAACCAGTGCCAGCACCTGCTGCCTGCCGGGTGAAAGAGCAAAGGGCCATCCTTCAGCAGGCTCTCGGGGATGTTAATACCTGCTGCCACTCAACGAGCTGGTTTGGTCAATGTGCACGTCCTTGGAAACTGCCTCTCCGTGCACTGCAGACCCTTTTCCTACTCCAGAGGTTAGTGACTTTGTTTGCCTTGTCCCTTTTCTCCCCCAGCCCTCCCTTTCCTGCCAGAGCAGATGTGCTGGCTGCCCCCAGCAGCACCTGCCACTGCCCCTGGGACTTCTCCTTGCTCTTGGGGAGATTGCTGCCACCCTGACACCCCATCTTGCTGTAGGAAGAGAACATACCTGGGGCCATAAGGTGCCCCTCTTGTTCAAAACAACACCGTGAGACCCAACTCAAAAACCCCTCAAAATCCAGCCCCTCTTTCCTGGGAAGAGCAGATTAAAAGCATCAGCCATAAAGAATGAAACCCTAATGTGGTCTCTTAACCACCCTCAATGGGAGTTACCCCCCCTGCTAACATCTCAAGGCCCAAAGTATGATCTCTGTAGGACCCATCTACCTTGTAGGACCGGAATGAAGCTCTAAATCGCTAACACAGCCCCATGTGCAGGCAGCAACCCCCTGTCACACCCTGGCCGCCGCGACTGGCTGCAAATCAGTATGCCAACCAGCAACAGGCACCACTATTCCTTTGCTCGGGGGACTGTGTCAAAGGGGGAGCTCCGTTCTCCGTACCCAAGAGCAACAGTGGCTGTTAAGAAATCGTGGGATAATAGCCCTTTTGATGGATGCTCAGCTTGTGCTTTTGGGACGTAGTGGTTGTGGGGGGGCTGGGAAGGCGGAGGGGGCAGAGAGGCATATGACAGTGCCGATAACAAGTGAGCTTTGTATGCTGTGGCCAGGGGCTCCCACAGCTGCTCCAGCCCCCTCTCCCGCTTGAGGTAGTTTGGGTGGGAGAAGAGGCTACAAAAGCTCAAGAAATGAGCATGACACTGATAAGATTTTAATGATTCAGTCCCTGCCTCTAAAAAGCAAAACTGTGGCAGAGCATCTCCTCCTGCCATTCAGGCGGGGGCTCTGGAGAGGAGAGGCTGCTCTGGGCTGGTGGTCTGGCTGCTGTGGTGCCTCCTGGACAGGGAATGCCCTCGAGCATGTCCGTCCAGTTTGTTTCTTTTCCCCATGTAGCTGATGAATACTTGCAGCCCATGCTGGCCAAGGCCCTTACCTGCTTCTTGCCGTCACTCCGAGGGCCGTGGTGGTGCTGACGGGGAGCCTGGTGGCAACCTGGAGCGTCCCCCTGGGAGAAGGCAGGGCAGGCCAGGCCACCAGCTCCATCAAGCCTGTCCCAGTAATCGGTGCAAGAAAAGGAACAAGCCTGGGGGTGGGCACCATGGCAGAGGGAGGACCACTGGAGCACACAGTATCATCTAACCCATATTAACTCCATGTATCCCTGGCTTTACTTCACCTGTCATCTCTTGATGACAGTGTTTTTTTCTTATGACGCATATTCTTTGTGGATGGCGAGATAGTGATAATGGCAGTTGGCTACAGATTGCCAAAAAAAATACCGCCCCCAAAAAAATCCCAAGCAGAAAAACCCCACCCCAAAACCCACACACACTTTGTTTCTGTAATCCCTGTCCCAACAGGACATGAGCACAGCCTCCCAGCCGGCATGTGTGGTTGCTCTTATTAAGCTTTGAACAGCTGGGGGATTTGGAGATGGGATTAGCTAATACAGTCCAGGCTCAACTAGCAAAGGAAGCATGGAGATTCCAGCTCCCGTTGGGACAGATGTGGGCAGGACCCCTCCAGAGCGTTAATTACAGGGCAACTTGTGCTTCATCCACAAATAACCAAGCTGCTTGTGTCCCCCCATCCCACTCACGGCTGCTGTTGGAGTGGGAATGCTTGCCACTGCCAGACACTGCCTTACGCCCTGGACCCGGCTAAAACCCACTTTCCTGCCCATGGGCTGGGAGAGGGAAGGACTAACCGCAGTGGGGAGGGAGAGCAGGCGTGCACGCAGGTGCAGAAAGCTGGCAGCCAAACAAAGGGAGATCGCGGGAGCAGATACGGGTGCATGCAGGCTACAGTCACGGCTTTCTATGAGCAAGACCAAAGGCAAGGGATGGGGGGGCAAAGGAGATGGTTTCTCATTGATGGGAAGATGCTAAGATGCACCAGCAATGGGATGCCAGTGCTTCATTTAAAACTGGGACCCCTGAGCAGGGCTTTTGGTGTCATGAATGCTCTTTTCTTGGCCAGGTGGGAAAAGCAGCAGGCTACCAGGCTGCTGGGGCAATTCTTCAGGACAGAGTTTCAAGCGCTCTTGGCCACCTTGGGATAAAGCAGGGCCCACATCTCTAGGGCTCAATGGGCACCGGCTTCCAAACTTCCCCCCACACCAGTCTCCTTGAAAAGCTGAACCAAAGCCACGTGGATGCCTGCTGAGCATCCCCAGCCTCAGCTGGTTCCTCATTTCCAAAAGCTGCCCTCAAATCTCTCGTCTGCTTTTTCTGGGGCATTTTAAAGACACATAGCCCCTCATGCACTGAGACACAGAGACTCCCTCGCCAGAGACAGGCCTCCGCTTGCAGAGCTGGTGAACCGGTTCCTGGGGTGCAAGTTGCATGGGCAAGCTCTCCCACGCACGGATGGGTTTTGCATAGCCCTGTTGGAGACTGGCTGCTAAACGCCAGCTCTCTGTGGAAAGCAGATGGACTTGGAAAGGATGGGGGGGCCCCAAGGTACTTGGTGCTTTGGAAGAGGTTGCTCCTCAAGCCAGGGCTGAGGACTGCCGAAAGGCAAGATGGTCATTGATTTTTCTGTTCTCTGAACACAGGAGTCAGGAATCAGACCAATGAAGGGCGGTGAAGGACAGGACTTGGGCCAGGCAAAGTGACTGGCACAGGAGATGCGGTGAACCAGACTTGCTTTCCCAGCCTTCCTTGGATGGGGAAGTAAAAGTCTTGCAGAGCAAGCTAATGGTCCTTGACCAGTGCCAGGCGAATGCAAATAAAGGTCAAGCACCTTCCCAGGTGCCAGCTTGGGAAACAAACCCACCAGCCTCTTCCCAGTCCATTTGCTAGGGCGCTCACAGAAGAAGCAGTAGCCTCCAGCGGTGTGGAGCAGCTTTGCGGGGGGGCAGCAAACACCAGCTGGTTTCATGTCTGAGTACCCCAGGGTCTGACGCTCCCGCTGCACCCAGAAGATATAGCTAGGTCTGGAAAAGCCATCGCCACGGAAGGAGCAGGCACACAGACACCAGGCACCGTGGGACAGATACTGCTGATTTCTGCCTCTCTCCAATAAGACTGGCTTTTTTCCTTGCTCCTCAGCAGTGTTTGGTGTTTACAGGCGCTGGGAAACATTTGCTCCTTGCACTCCTTCCAATGGAGCGTGGGAAAAGCTCTCACCCAAAGCAAAAAAACACGGGAATTTGCTTTCAAGTCTATTCTTCTCACTCTCTTTCTCTCCAAGTGAAAAGCCCTGAGCTAGCTTTTTTTCTTTGCAAGGCAAGTTTTCTGGCCAAGGCAAACTGGCGTTTGTCTCTCATGCTGTCAGCAGAGTGACAGGCATCAGTACGAGCTGAGGGGCAGTGGCAAATCAACCAGGACAGAGGGAGTGGTAGCAGGGCAGACAGGGCCTGTGTGTACCTTGCCCCTCTTTTAGATAAGGGAAACGGCACATTTCAGCTTCAGTAGAAAGAAATAAGGGCTTGATTTGGGGGGCATTTTACTCCCAGAGGATATATAGAGCCCTTGGTTTGGTGCTTGGCTTGCTGATGTAGGCAAAGAAGAAGGAAAAATTAGCATGAAAACAAAATATGGAGGTTGCCCCCCGCCCCGCTTACTGGCTCTGGAGCGAATAGGCAGCGAGCAGAAATGCAAAAGCATCCTCCCCTGTCAGGAGCAACACCAGGGGTTTTCCCATCCCTCATCCAGCTGCTGTGTGCTGGATCTGTCCGGCGAAGGCAGACCCTGCACCAACACCTGGCACGCGCAGGCATTGAGTGCCGTCAGCCCTACGTGCCGAAAGCTCCAGAGGGCTGGGACGGGAACGTGTGCCTGCCCAGCTGCTTGGTCCTTGCCGGCACCTCAGCCTCCAGAGAGCTGGCAGGAGGAGGCTTCCCACCCCACCAGCCAACGTCTGCCTCCTCTCCTGGCCTCTCCACGCGGTCCAGGAGGCCTCGCTAAGCAAGCCTGCAGGAGGGCAAGTGGCTTCAGGTGGCCTATTTGCAACAAGGCTAGGGTGATGCAGGGAGGCAGGGAACTTTCAAGGAAAAGGAGGTGGCAAAGTCATGCACTTCCTTGCCCGAGGGACCAGAAATCACTCCTTCTCCAGAAAACAAGGCTGAGGGACCCAACAGGAGTCTGCAGAACACACAAGACAGTGACAAATCTGGAGAAAACGGAGCCCTCAGGGACCTGGCCTCTTCCCCAGTGCAGGCAGGCATGGCAGGAGAGGTGCTTCCCATGCCCAAGGCCGCTGCTAGGAGGGGGATAAAGGCACCCCTGCCCCCTTTTGCTTCCTCTCATAGCCCTCTCTCCAGTAATACAGGGCAACCCTGGGGACCAGCAAAAGGACAACTGTAACCCCTGATATGACCCAAGAGACCCATTCTATGCCCAGACAAAAGAGGGAGGAATACTCTTTATACCCAGAGACCGAAGACAGATCTCACGTGCGCTTCCAGACTCCATCCTCCAAATAACCTGATGCCCCCAGCACAATTTTTCCTGTGTGAAACTCCCTCCGCAAGAGGTGCCTTAGGTGAGCAGCTGCAGAGGCAGCCAGATCCCAGAGGAGGTGTTTGCTTTCTCCATCTTCCCCACACACACACCCTCTTTTTAATTGTTTGCACATCAAGAAACGACTTGCCGTATTGCAACCTCCCAAAGGGAGGCAGGCATTGAACTCGTAACCTGAAACTGCCTCTCAGGGAGACAGCCAGCACCCACCTCCCTCTGTTCTCACGTCCTCTCCCCAGGCTCATCCCCGCCTGAGCAGCAGCCATGTCCGCCCCTCGCTCTGCTCGGCTCTTCAGCAGCTACACCCTTCACTGTTAATGAGCACAGAGAAAAGAAGCACAGAGCTGCCATTCAGGGCCTCTCTCAGACACCAAAACATCTCTGTGCATTAATAATCCCTTTCAAAAGCCCCTTCCTTGCACACCATGCCCCCCCTCCCAGCCCCCGATGCTTTTCAGCAGTGGCTGTGATTCATCTGAGGTGCGAAACAGCACAGTAAAATTTTAATACAGCCTGAACATGATGTGACAGCGTTCAAGTGTCTTTTAAGCAGCCTGCCTGTCTCCAGCAACTGCTTTGAAGGCAAGATCACTTCAGCGCTGCGTGAAGAGCTTCAAAGAGAATATTTGGGACTGATTTTGACATGACTCAGAGGAGGCAGGAAGCCTCCAAACACAGTTCCCTCAAAGGATGAGCGCCAGAAGAGGAACGTGCCGGCTCTCACCATGCCTCCCTGCTGGGGGTTGGTTCAGCTGGACCATATGGGAGAGCCTGGGAGAACCAGAGCTGCGTGCACCTATAGGATACTTACTGAGTGCTGTGACCTGGTCCCCATCTCCACAGACTCCTGTGGGGAAGAGATTTCCCCGACCACTGGTGGTTATATTGCATGCTAAAAGCCCTGGGACTGATGGTCTGACCCCGCTGTGATTTTGAGGGCTGGAAAGCAGGGGAGAGTTCTCCATGCCCCAGGGTACGTGTGTTGATAGGAAAAGTATGAAAATAAGGCAAAACACTTGGGTTAGCCCAGACAGAAAGAGATGCTGATAGCACCCAAGGACTCCTTTACAGCCAGTAAACAAAAGAGAAACAAAACCAGTGTCCCAGAAAGTGGGGCTAGGAGATGAGTGAACAGGAAGAAACAGCACAGGCAGAGGAGGGTACTTACCAAGAGAGGTTTTGGAAGCCTCCATGAGCTCAGCCAACAAATATCTATCAACTTTGCTGCTTTTCAGAGTCACACACCGTTCCTTGGGTCCCTGGGCCTCTCCAGACCTGTGAACAGCGCAGCACTGCTCTCACACAGGGAAATGCTCTGGCCCTGGAGACCTGCAAACTCAGCTCGGGAACATCGAAGGCCGAAGCAAGAAGCTGAGCTCCTCATCTCCAGGTGTCCTGCCACAGGGCAGCTGGCAGCTCCTGGTGATCTTGTATTGTCTCTGTTCCCACACCACAGGCAGAACACCAACCAAAAGCACCTTGTCCCGAGTAGCGGGGATCTGCATCGGTCCTGAGCATCTCTCACGGCTCCTTCTCAGACCATCTGTTCCCATTAATCTGCCAAAGAGGGTAGAGTAGGTTTGAGTTGATAAAACCCCTGGGGGTACTGCAGCGTTTGCCTTTTCTCTGCAAATTATGCAATGCGCCAAAATAATTTGCCTCCTGGGCCACCACAAAGAGGAGTCGTAAAGGCAGGAATGCCTTTCTTGAAAATTTAAAAGCAAATCGCAACAACAGCCCCTCTCCTCAGGATGGAGATCGTCACCCCCCTCCATGGGCAGTGCCAGCACACAGGGCTGGAAGGGAACAAGGTCCAAGACCTGGCCCCCAAAACAGGGTGGCCTGACTCAAGTGAGGGGGAGAAAAGGGAGAGAGCCAAACCTGAGGTCTGGGCAGCACAGTTGTAGGCACACAGGCTCACATGGGCTGGGAAGTGGACAGACACGGAGGCCATGGAGGACAGGGACAGCAGCCCTCACGCTTTGGAAGAAAGGAGTCTTTTGACATCAAGGCAAGGCAGCCCCAATGACCACAGAAGGGATGTCTGGGGCAGTTCATGGCAGCTGACCTCTACTGCCCTGCAGACACAAGCCTGAGAAGACCCCGAAGGGCACAGACCTGCACAGGGTTGAAGGGAACACAACCACTTGAGCCCTAGGTTTACGTCAAGGTGGTGCAATTTTTGAAGGTCATTTGGAGCCTGGAGCTACCTATGGAGAGCGATCAACCTGGTATCAATCTCGGGGTCACTTCTCAGTCCAAAGGAGACCGTTCCCCTTACCGGGGCTACATTCATGACCAGGTTTCCCTGTGGAAACATCTTCACTTAGCAGAACTAGCACCTCTGCTGACACATCCTGAGCATCTGCACTTACTCAGAGAAAAGCAGCTGAAGCACTTGGCCTGGCTGTCAGGGAGCAACAGGTAGAGGGAACACCCCAACCTAGGCTGCACCTAGCCTGAGAAATCCCAATGGGGGGCTTATTTTGCAGAAAATCAGTGGATTTCAGAGCTGAGCTGTATTTGCAAGAAATTCAGCAGACTTGCCTCCTAGGACATTTTCAGAATGAGAACTCTCCAAGTCAACTGGGAAGTAAAAAAGGCAGGCGTATCAGCCTTTTACCGGAGTTAGCCCCGAGAGGGAACAGAGGCACCATCTCACCTGCAGCAGGGCTGTTTAAACACAGTCATCAGCCACTCAGCCTCCAGCAGGACCGTGCCACCCTTAGAAACGTATCAGCAAGGTGCCCGCCCAGGCTGAGGATGAAGCTTCTTATGCCCAGTTTGTGCTCTCTCAGTTGCGGGAAGGTGCAAGGCAGTGACCTATCTGGTTGCTGGAGGTCTGTTGCTCCTGAAAGGCTGCAGTCAGCAGTACTACACAGGAGAATGGAGACGACTGAATGCAAATTACGTCTGCGCAATTTAAGGAAACAGCAAAACTCAGCTAATGGGCACGCTTAGTGTCGGCTGACACGCCCATGAGCATAGGCACGTCTGCGAGGAAACGTCACGGTTTCTGTGTGCTCACACCCCTTATATCTCAAAGCCACCTTCTGAACTAGGAATGACAGGGGAGAGAGAAAGTAGCCAGTAGTCCTGTGAGGGAGTGACAGATGGGGTGGCTGAGCAAAGGGTGGTGTGACAGGAAGGGATCACAAAATCAACGAAATGGGGCTTAAGCGCGGTCACCGTCAGCACTTGCATGTAAGCAAGGAATTGCCTACAAGGCACCGTTGTGGAGAAATCCCCCAAACCCTCTCCAGAAACTCAGCACGCTGGGGAGCCTCTCTATCATGTCTGTACACTAATGCATGCAGTGCAGAGAATAAACACGAGGAACTAAGAGATCTGTGTGCAGTTGCAGGGCTGCAATCTTGTGGTGGGATGGCTCTACCCAGGAGTGTTGCAACAGAGGGATACGGGCTCTTTAGGAAGGATGGGATGGGAAGATGAGGAGGGGGAGTTGCCCTTCATGTGAGAGAGCAGCTGGAGTGCATGGAGCTCTGCCTGGGGATGGATAAGGAACCAGCTCAGAGCTTATGGACTAGGACTAAAGGGAGAACAGGTAAAGGTGATGTTATTATAGTGGGTGTCCACTATAGGCCACCTGACCAAGAAGAACAAGGGGATGAGGCCCTCTACAGAAAGAAGCAGCCTCATGTTCACAGGCCCTGGTGTCCTCATGGGGGACTTCAACCACCCTGGTATATGCTGGAGGGACAACACAGCAGGACATAAGCAATCCAGGAGGTTCCCAGAGTACATTGATCATAAATTTCTCTTCCAAGTGACAGAGGAGCCAACGAGGAGAGGTACTTTGCTGGACCTCGTACTCACAACAAGGAGGGGCTCCTTGTGGATGTGAAGACCAAAAGTAGGCTTCACTTCAGTGACCATGAGATGGTGGAGTTCACAATCCCGAGGGGAGGGAGGAGGGTGAGAAGCAAGCTCACAACCCTGGACTTCAGGAGAGCAGACTTTGGCCTCTTCCAAGATCTGCTTGCAAGAGTCCCATGGGATAAGGCCCTGGAGGGAAGGGGAGAGGGGAGAGAAGGGCGGGCAAAAAAGGTGGTTAATATTCACAGATAACATCCTCCAAGTTCAAGACAGCTGTATCCCGACAAATATGTAGCCAGGCAAAAATGCCAAGAGGCCTGCGTGGATGAACAAGGAGCTCCTGGCCAAACTCAGACACAGAAAGGAAGCATACAGAGAGTGGAAGCAAGGATGGGTAACCTGGGGGGAATACAGAAACGCTGTCTGAGCATCCCTGGCCAGATTCAATTCCAGCTGGCCTTTAGCTTTCCTAACTCCAGAGAGCGAGGTGGATTGGAAACTGGCTGAATGGCCAGGCCCAGAGGATGGTGATCAGTGGCAAGGAGTCTAGTTGGAGGCCAGTCACTAGCAGTGTGCCCCAGCGGTCAAGACTGTGTCTGATCCTGTTCAATATCTTCATTAATGATCTGGATGATGGGGCAGAGTGTGCCCTCAGCAAGTTTGCTGACGACACAAAACGGAGAGGGGTGGCTGGTACGCCAGAGAGTTGTGCTGCCATCCAGAGGGACCTGGACATGCTGGGAAAGTGGGCTGACAGCAAATGAAGTTCAATGACTTCATGAAGTTCAGCAAAGAGAAATGGAAAGTCCTGCATCTGAGGAGGAACAACCCTAGGCACCAGTACATGCTGTGGGCCACCCAGATGGAAAGCAGCTTGGCAGAAGAGGACCTCGGGGTCCTGCTGGACACCAAGTTGGACATGAGCCAGCAGTGTGCCCTTGCAGAAAAGGCTAACAGTATCCTGGGCTGCACTAGGAGGAATGCTGCCAGCAGGTGGAGGGAGGTGAGCCTTCCCTCTGATCAGCACTGGTGAGGCTACACCTGGAGTGCTGTGTCCAGTTCTGGGCTCCCCTGTACAAGAGAGACGTGGGCATACTGGAGAAAGTCCCACAAAGGGCCATGAATATGATGAAGGGACTGGAACATCTGTCCTATGAGGAAAGGCTGCGAGAGCTGGGGTTGTTCGTCCTGGAGAAGGCAAGACTCAGGGGGGATCTTATCAATGTGTGCAAATACCTGAAGGGAGGGTGTAGAGAAGATAGAGCCAGGCTCTTTTCAGTAGCGCCCAGTGTCAGGACCAGAGGCGATGGGCACAAACTGAAACATGGGAGGTTCTGTCTGAACATCCGGAAACACTTTTTTAGTGTGAGGGTGACTGAGCATTGGCACAGGTTGCCCAGAGACGTTGCACGGTCTTGATCCTTGGAGAAACTCTGATACATGATGGGGGCCGACCATCTGGAAGGCAGCTTTGCTGTGAGAGTGACTGAGCACTGGCACAGTTGTCCAGGGCGGCTGTGGAGTCTCCATCCTTGGAGGTACTCAAAAGCTGACTGGACATGGCCCTGGGCAGCCTGCTCTACGTGCCCGTGCTTGACCAGGGGGATTGGATCAGATGAACTCCAGAGGTCCCTTCCAACCTCAACCATTCTGTGTTTCTGCGAAGCTCTAACCCCTCATAGGAGGGCACACTTATGCCATGGGAACAGTTGTGCCAAGTCAGTCGATGCTGCTGGACAGCCCCCAAGTGGGGGGACAGCACCCCAAATAGGGTGACAGAGCCTACCAGTTGAATGTTGTAGCCCAGGCTGGCTGGAGGATGCACCTCCAAAAAGCCGCTTGGGACCTGAGGTCCTTAATACCTTACAGGCTTTCTGGCACAGTGGGTGTGATGGATAAGGATGCAGTCCAAAGAGACATACAGGTACAAAAAGGTACAGGCATGCTGACCAGATACCCCCCTTGAAACCCACACCGGACTTCTAAGGGTTTATGCCACAAATCCAAGATGATCAAATCTTCCTATTTCTTGGAGCACAACCACTTGATAATAATGTTCTGCCTCTTCCAGGGCCCACAATAACCTTCCTACCTAAGAACACCTAAGGTCCATGAAGGCCATAATCATGTCTCCAGGAGTGGCCAAAAAGCACAGGCACCTGGGGGTCTCCTGATCTCTAGCAAACTTGCAGGGCTTCATGGGCCAAAGTTGGTGTCTTTGGATTTAGCATTCCCAGACTCTTCCATGAATAACTCCAGTTTCCCCTGGCACCCCTAGAAGTTTTAGGAGCCCCTCCGCAACATCCTGCAGCAAGTAATTCTGCAGCTCTTCACTGGGCTGGGAGAAGAACCATCTCTTATTGCTTATTTTGAACCTGTCAGTTGCTAGGTTTATTCAACACTTTCTAGATCCTAGTTCTTGTGTTGGAAGGGCAATGCACACTCATGCCCTCTTCAACATGCATGGATTTATCAACCTTTCTCGTACTGTCCCTCAGTTGTCTCCTCTTTCTTCCTCCCCGGCAATGCACCAGGCTGTTGGTGCTCCTCTGTGGAGCGTATTCACAGCCTAAACAAAGTAGCAGCTCACAACAAACAGCATGCAGGGATGAGATGAGGCACTGCACATCAGAATAACGCTCATGAGGAGACTGGTTTACAAGCAGAGTGCAATACCGTCTGTCCCAGGGTGGGTATCACCTATGGAGAAGGCTCATGCAGAGCGTGGCAAGAGTCCCACCAGCACCGAAACAGGGCAGGGACCGGAGACACCAGTCTGATCACTGCCAGGAATGCTGAAATGCCAAGGTACAGTGTCAGGCTGTAATATGCAACAGGCACAGTACCTTGGTGTCAGTACCAACTGCTCTCAGAGCAGTGCAGAAGGAAAACATGGAGGGCTGGGAAGATATACAGTATGTTTCTGTGCTATCCCCTTTCCCAGGGGCTCTTTTTGCTAAGATAAGATTTGACCTCTCAAGAGCAGCATGAGACAAACCCAGTCCCCCTTGGTATTTTATCACTGGGCAATGATTTATGGAGCAGTCTAGGAGCAACTCCAGCCAAGGTAGAAAAAAAGCAGGATCAGAACTGGATCCTGTTTGGCTTTGCAGCTGGTAGCTGACATCAAGTTGAACATCTCTCTGAAAGGTTAGCCCTGCAAAGACAAGCCTGCTGGCACATTATCGGGCTGCAGCCACCAGTCACCAAGTGAAATTCTCCATCTGGTGTTTTGCCAGACAAACTCAGAGCTAAAAGGGAACACCTCTGTCATAAAAAAGCCCACCTTCTCTAAAAACAAGCATCGGGGATGGGAACCAGTGTCTTCCTGAATGGAAGGGAAAGCCTTGGTCCCTATGTGAGGTTTACAGCTGCTGACCTTGTCTTCTAGCTATGTGGGTCTGTGTCCGTCACTGAGATGGGCCAAAATGTGACCGGGAGCTGCTGCATATATTGTGGGTAGAAAATTTTGAGAGCAGCTGAGAGATGGAATTTGTGCTGTGAGTAAGACGAGCTCCTACAAAATGAGTTAGCAGATGTTTTAGGTGATTCATAGTCTTCTGATAACTGCCCAGCTCCTGAGGCATTGCTGGCATGCAAAAACAAAGTAGATCTGGGTGAATCAGAGGGCCGAGGGAAGAGTATCAGTGGTAGTTAGCAAAAGACATGCACAAGTTTATTCAGGGACCAAGCTGTAAACTGCCACTGTTTTCCAAGGTCTGCAGTGAACTTCCTGGAAAAACTGGGTCATCTTTGCTGCCAGATTTGGGGTGTGCCTTGGGAGCAAGGCCCTTGCTCCATCCTCCAAACGCAGGCTCTGGCGTGAAAGGCTAGAAGAGCCAGGCTGAGCCATCTGTATGTGATACTTTCTGCCCACCCTCCAAAAACATGTCCAGTGAGTCCCCTGTGCCAGACAGCAAGAGGTAGGGTCTCACTGGTGCTGCCTGGATGATCCTGGGTGTCTCCTGCTGGCCTTCAGGACACATCTCCAGATTCTTTGGCCTTGGTTTCTCCGCCAGGCACCTAAGCTACAATAAATTGTTTGCCTCTACAACTGCCAAGAGTATTTGACATCTTGAGTACCCACAGGTCACTTTGGAGAGGCCAGGTCATGGAAAGAAGAGGAGGAGAAAAGACAGAGGACTTTGCAATGCAGCTCTGTGGCCTTGCATATATCCCAGGGCAAACTTTGTAATTATACCTTATCCTAATTAGTGTTGTAGCAGCAAAGACAGCAAAACAATGGAACAGTCACCAGCACCCAGGGCACCCACGGCAGCCCTGGCCATGGCAAAGGATGCAAGCGTTCCCAGCCCTAGCTATTAAATCCCAAATTCTGATGCTCAGGAAGCTCAGCAACAAGCGTGCAAGTTCAGACATTTCAGTAAGGCTATTTCAAATGCAGTGGCAGGCCTGAGGAAGGAATGCAAGGTCAGCTCTTCTGCATGTGCTGTCTTTCCGTTGTACATATGAGTAATATGGGGCCACTTCGCGGGGCACTAACACCTGGCCAAAGAAAAAAGAAAGGACTGTTGTGTCCGAGTGCAATGCAGATGTGCTCCTGATGCAAGGGAATAACCCAGCTTTGGTATGCATTGAATATTTTCTTTTGCAGACCCATGGCAGCATTGTCTGGAAGAGCCCTCCGCAGTCTCTGGTCCAGCCTCCCTCTTGGAGCAAGACTATCGCCAAGACTGATGCAGGCCAGACAGCTTTGTCTAACCAACACTCAAAAACCCACAAGGGTGGCAAGCCACCACCACCCTGAGGACCTGTCCCACGGCTGCCTCTCTTCTTGGGGGAGATTTTTTTCCTAATGTCCAGGCTGAAATCCCAGTGCTGCAGGAGCAATTCCTTGTAAGTGGCTTTCTATGAAAGGAGGGGAGAGGAAAAGAGAAGAGCAGGAGGACAGATCTGAGCATTAGCAAAGCTCAAATGTTTTCAGGTGGCCTTAGACTGAATTGGCTGTGCCCAGCGTTTGCCTTGCCAATGATTGCTTACCAGTGAGAAGAGACCTTATATGCTGAAAAGCTGCTGATGGATGTGACAAGCAACTGTAGGAGGGTGAAGAAGAAGGACCAAGGGGCGGGTGAGACCATCACTGTCATTCATTTGAGGAAAGCAAATGGAAGAAACTGATGAGACTGCTGCCTTTCTTGCATTTAGCTTTCACATAGAAGTTGAATCTAGAGGTGAATAACTCACTGAAGGGATCAATTACCCTCCACAAACCACCAAGATAAAAAGATAACTAGCTGAGACTTCGCAGTCTCTGTCTTAGGCACCTACAGCCAAACCCTTGCCCCGGCATTTAGCCATGACAATGAACAGAAAAGGGGTCGGGAAATGGGCCAGGATTGCGAAAGAAGAGGTTCACAAACTTTCAGCTAGGTGAAATGTGTATGAGCTACAGCAACACTCATTATCAGAGGAGGAGCCGTCTCCAGTTCCCAAGCCAGGCTCTCCAAGAACTGCTGGAGGGCTGGAGCGGAACTAAGGAAATGGCAAAGAACGAGCACAGCATCCTGTTCAAAAGGCTTGAAGTCAAGTTATAGATCCATAATTCAGTGCCTGGAAAATCAACCTGCACAAAGGATTAATTCAGAGGCACCGAGGGGCTAATACTGGGACCGAGAAGCAGACAACTGGGATTTCTTAAGAACTATTTTATACCAAACCATTTTAATTTCCTCTCTCAAAGATTTGGCAGATAAAGGGGAAGCAGCAGATGTGATAACTCTGACCTCCACAGAGGACCTTGTGTTACCCCATTCAGACTTCTTGTCAGAAAGGGAAATACCATCTAGATGAAAGATGGATGTAAAATTGGTGCAAAAATAGCGCCTTGATCTGGTGACAAGAGCTATTGGTGGCTTATGGTCAGACTAGAAGGACATATACAGAAAGGAATGGCAGGAAAAAGGTCCTGGCTTTGGTATTATTCAATGCTTCCATACTGTGGGCTAGAAGCCATGCTACGCTGCCTTAGAAACGTTGTGGATAATGTTAAAGAAAACAAGACCAGAGGAATGCCAGAAAGTAGGTTCATCAGATGACCTTAAAGACCTGGCAAAGACAGGATTTCACATCAGTCACATGAAATTCAATCAAGTCAGGTGTGAAATGCTTTGAAATCAGATCAATCCAACCCGAGGAAAGAATGGGGCATGGGATGAAACAGGCCACAAAGTAGTCAGGGAAGCATGCTGGAAGCAAGCCTTCCTCTGGTGGTGGAGAGGACATGTCACACGCTTTAAGGATGTTTGCAACTCTGTTCCCATCACTGAACAAGTGTCAGGGACCAAATAGGTGCCACAGAGGGATTCATACTTAGGGGATGGAGACAGTTCACCCTAGCTTTACCCTGCCCAAGACTGCTGTGTCTACCTGCCCTCTCCTTCCTGCCCAAGTAGCTGGCAGAGGCAAGGGTGATGGGGACAGGCAGCTAGCCAGGGCCAGCTGCTCTCATTACAGCTTAGCCTTAATAAAACTCCACCAGGCTGGGAATAGTCTTGGATACCAAGTTGCCATGTGGCCCGCAGCTTATGCCTGCTTTGAGAGGGAGCTGATTCCTGAAGGATGCTGTGGCCGGTGAGTGGCAGCCTGCCCTGGACATCCCCAGAGAAGGACAGCCCAGCAGCCAGCTGCAAACACCTGGCCACCGCAGCCAGATCAGCGAGAAAGTCCCATCCGACTGAGGCACAGGCCAACACCACCAGTAGAGACCTCTCCTATCTCCCAGGGCAAAAATGGTCAGGCCACCCCATCCTGGAGGTAAGACCACCATCCTGCAGCCCTCCATACTTTCTCAGGTGCCCAAAATCCCATCCAGCCATATGACAGCTTCCCACTGTCACCAGTATTAAGCCCCCCCAGTTTCTGAGTGAGGGCACCCAGCACATTCCAGGACCAACCGGCAGGCAATCCTGTACTTACGTGAGCAGCAAGTCCTGCTAGGCACTTCATACAGGCTGTGGCACACTGGGCATCCTTCTGGGAGTCAAGCAGTATCTCTGAGCTTTGAAACAGCCTGGCATTTTAGGAAAAGAGAGGAATTCTGTGACATTTCATAAAGAACTTTTTCACCCTGATGATTTAGCAGCAGCCTTTGAAATTCAGCAGCAAAAGGTCCTCCAGACAGGGCTACCAGTGATGCTGTTTACCCAGTGAATTTTTATTCTGAGAGGATAGGAACCATGGTGAATGGTGATATTCCCCCTCATGCACTCTCCCTGCCTCAGCCCGTGGGTCAGTGGCTTTTCAGCCAAGTATGTCTGTCTGAACATTCAAATGACAGGTCCAGGCAGCACAGACTACTTTGGGATTGCAGGGGTTGCCTGTTGCCCTCCCCAAGGGGACACAAGGCTAGAAAGAAGCAGATGCTGCCAGCACTGCAGGGCACAGATCTAGAGGGGTGGTTTTTTACCTTGGTATAAAAGGGAAGACACAAAGTACCCAAGACTAACCTTGCTCTGCTTGTACCTGTGCTTCACATTCTCTGTGGCTGGTGATTTCACCGGCCTTTCCATGCCAAAATCAATTAGTTTTGTCTCCAGTGATGTACTGACTGCCTCAAAAGTATGTGTCGATGGTATCAGGCACGTTGAAGGTGGGCTGTACTGCGCAGATCTGACACCTTGCCAAAAAGAAAAGTGTTTTCCTTTCATTTGCAAGATTCCTCTGACCAACCTGGAAGAGTCCTGTGCTTTCCTCCAAAGGGGGCAGGATCCTCCTCTGCAGCAAAACTGGGCAGTCTCTTCACCAGCAAGTAACAGGGCAACGAGGCGCAACTATCCTTCCATCCAAAATGTCCAGGTACTTCACAAATACAGTGGGGGAATTTCCTATCATCAAGACGGAGGTCTCATCCCACCCATGTTCTCATCCTGTCCAATATCAGAATAAAATTCCCGTAGACTAGAAGTCCCGCTATTTCTCAGTCACCCGAACAGGCATGGGACGCAGCTGCCTCCCACCCAGGGCTTTCTCAAGAGGAAAGGTTTAAGCAGCTCTTTTCTCCTGCAGCCTTGGCCATACGTCCAGTGGTTTGACCCACAGAGCTGACCAAACTGCTAGAAAATACAGAAAGGCACAGTCATAAGCCATCTGTGCTTTGGTTTCAGGCCTTGCAGCCCAACAAGAGATCAAAGGACATGCAGATGAGTCACGTTTATAGTAACTAGATGAACCCCATCATGAAGTACTGCTTTTGCCTTGCCAGTTGCAACGTGCTCTGTACCCACAGGCATTGGCATTGCCCTTGAGCTCCCAAGCTCTGTGGCCCAGGAACTGGACAAACACACAATTTCCACAGCCAGACACAGCTTTAACAAGCTCTCTTCTCTCTGTCTGAAAAGGGCTGCACCTCCAAAATCCAGCACAAGAGCTTTGTGTCACCACTCTCAACCATTTCAGGATTTGAGTGAGACAGAAATAGCTGCAAAAATGGTTTTTATGTCATTCTCTGAACTGAAAGCAAAGACTCAGAAGTGGCACTGGGCAGTCTGACAAGTCCAAGTGCAGCAGTTTGGAAGTGAGGGAGTTTAATGAATGAATGAATACTTGGGGGCACCTAATAAGGCTTTCAACAACTCATTCCCAGGATCTAGTCTGAATAGCGTTCAGAGTCACAGCTGGGCTGCAGAAACAGCGGGAACAACCTCAGCCCTCACTGATGGATTTACTGCTCCCTGCAGGCGTAACAGGATGCTGCCACCAAATTGCACGGGTGTACGCAGCTCCCTCATGCTGTTTTAAGCAGAGGGAACAGCAGAGACTCCTATGGGCCACAGGCCTGAGTATGATAAGCCACTGCTGGGCCACAGCCCCGGAGTGGGACCTGCCAGCACGGGGCTTGCAAGCCCTTGCACACCCAACACATCCTCTGGTCTCCAATAACCCCTCTAAAGTGCATCCTCGGGGCTGCTGTCACCACCATGGCCAGTCTGGAGGCTGGCAGGTCAACCGGCAAATGGAAGGCTAATAAAGCTGCTTGCAGAAGTGACGCCCTGAACGCTGGAGAGCTGGGGCACGGAGCTGCATGCTGGGTGGTGACCGCTGCTGCCCGTGCTCTGGGGAGGACACATGGACGTCTGTTCCACATTCAGCCAGCAAGGAGGACCGCAGATTCTGTCTTGCCTGGGGGCTCGTCCTTGGCCTCCCGGTGGGCACAAAGACAGCAGTGTGTGTGTCCAGGGAGGAAGCTGGGAGCCGGTCTGAGAGAAGCCCATTGCAACTGCAGCTGTTGTTTGCACAATGCAGAGGACGTCCCAGTTGCACTCACATGCTGCCTGGGCCATGGCTTGAAAGCAAGGAGTCGTTGGTGGGGAACCCTCATTTTGCACTCTTAGAAACTCCCCCACTCCAAATTCTAGAAGAAAAAGCAGCAAAACGGAACTGTCAGAATCAAGTCCTTCAACCCAGACACCTGTCTAATGAGACTTTCCTGTGGGATGGAGACTGAGGAAAGGCTCAGACAGCCAGGTCTAATGCTAAAAAAACCCAGCCATCCTCCTTTGCTCCCAGCCTGCATGGATTCAGGGCTTCAACAGAGAGGCAAACACAGGTGGCTAGTGGACCTGCCCAAGGGGCTAGACCAGAGAAACTTGCAACCCCCCAAGTGGCCCCAGGTGCCGTTCCCAGCCAGTCCCCATCTCCTACAGCAGGCAGGACACAGGGGGCTGCCAGGCTCTGCAAAGCGAATTCTCCTAAAGTGAGAGAGAGGGTGAAAGACACACAGCGAGGGTCAAGTGTTATGCCTGCTGGGCACCTGCCAGACATAGGGCAGCCCGGGAAGGCACAGCACATGCGCTGCCATTTGCCATGTCTGCAGACCTGACTGCCATGTGGCTCGGTGTCCAGCATGGGCTGAGGCTGCTTTGAACCCAAGAAGCGGTCAGGTACAATATAACTTGCATGACATGCAGGCGGTGTGGTGGTATTGGGGGAATCTTGCCATATGCGACACAGGCAAAGCCCCAGGGTCAGTGGGATGTAAACAGGAATTACCAGCTGCAGGCTCCTGCTAAACAGCCCTGGCCCCGGCTCTTCCCCACACGGCAAACAGGATGCTGAGAGATCCTGCTGCTGCTGACGACAGGCCCCACAGCAGTGAAGGGAAGGGGGGTCAGGGTAATCCCCTCGCAAATATGTGCCCCCCCAGCTCTCACTGTCACGAGCTCAGCAGACAGTGTAGGGGCAGAGCTGCCTTAGTGCAGGGAAGCTCTTCTCCTCTCCAGAGCCAGTTGGGCCCAGGGAGTCCGGATCGGACTAAGGATCACAGAGGAAGCTTTGGAGACTGTTGTGTGCCTGTGTTCCCCAGCTGTGGCCATTTCTGGCATCAGGCAAGGCCCAGCTATTACACCAAACTCTGCTCAGTTGGTGTGATAATGGTGTAACCCAAAAGCCACTAGTCCTGTCCACACTGATCCTACACTGAGTCACTGTCACCTAAGAGACACTAGGACTTGTCCAGTCTGGGGTCCCGTCACCACCAGTGGCTGGAAGGAGACACCTAGGGAGGCAGGGAACAGGCTGAGCACAGCAATACTGCCCTGAATGCATTCAACGATGCAGGGTATCTGAGTCTGGAAGCAGCAACCCGACACTCAATAGCCCATCATGTTTTGTTTTGGTTTGGTTTGTTTAATTTTTTTTTTTTTCCTTGGAATCAATCTCAAGCTCTGACCATCCTGCCCTGGATCTTTTCGAGTTCCAGTTAGCTCAAGGCCTTCTGCTGCTCCTCCAATTTACAAAGGGGGAGTTACAAAATAATAATAATAAAATGCAAGCCAATTCGACCAGCCCTGGATAAAGTTTCCATCATGTTCTTAAAGAGATGACTTTGCCAGGGTAGGAAAAACTAAGTCACAGCCTTGGAGAAGTAGGAAACACCAAGTAAGGTGCTTCTCCCCACCCAGCAGCTAGGGAAATGTGGGAAGGAAGGCAGTTTCAGCCAGACCATTTTATCTCTGAGACCAGATGGCTTTAAATGCTTCCCCAGAGCTTGGAAAGGGCCATGCTCTGCTTTGAATTGCTTTTCATACCACTTCATTAAAAAGTAAAAGGGAAGAAATGAACAATCTATAACTTTGTGGCATCGGGAAACAGCTCTGTTAATTCTGTTTCCTTCCCCGAGCTTACTCAGGGCAGGTCATCCAGCATCAGGGCCACATCACCTAATCTGCTTATTGTTGCCCCACAATCAGGAGCCTGGGCACCAGCCCAAAGGGCAGATGCATCCTCCTGGCCATTATTAATAAATTGGAAAGGCCTAGGTTGTTAAACCTGACCCCGGTGCTTAATTGCGATGCTCCCAGCACCCAGCTTCTACTTGCTGCTGCAGATCCAAGCGGTGGCCACCTCCCAAACTCAAGCCTGCGGGAGTGAGGGTAAGAAGGGCAGAGCATTGCTGGGGGAGCAGATGAGAGGAGAAGGAAGGGAGAGGCACCCTAGGGCAGGCGCTGCAAAGCCCATGGTGGGGTTACCTATGGCACCCCTTGCATCCTGAGCAGCAGGTCTCTAGGTTTCTTGGCCTGCCTGGGAAAAACATGGGCAAATCTGACAAGATGCAGAATTTCTCCCTTTCCCTAAGGGCTGGTGCATGCCCTACCTGCACACCTGGGATGGGAAGCAAAGCCCTCGCCAGCCACTCACGGCTCAGGGCTTGCTCCCACCTGCTCACAGCTAAAGCTTGGCCCGGCTGGTCCACAGGCGACCACTGCTTTACCTGCCAGCATTGCCGCCGAGCTGTGTTTTGTCACCTTAGTAAAAACCTCCTCGGGAGGAGCCAAACGGCACTGACAGGCCCTCATCCATGGCACCCAGGCTCACTGTGCCACACAGCTCGCTACCAGCCCTTTCCCTCTGCCTCCCTCTCCTCCAGGAGGACTACATCTTCTCTCAGCCAACCTCCATCTTGTGTCCAAATGGAAAGGAAAATACAGTCCTCCTGCGAGAGTCAGGACTAGAAGATTTCAGGCTCTTTCAGCACCTGCTCCCATCAGGGGTGGGGGTCCCATGGCAGAAGGCAGGCTTGGGCAACACATCAGGCAGGCAGCATTTGGTGTATTGGTTGGACCCACAGCTCCAAGGGCAGTAATGGGTGGCTTGGCACAGAGTCAATGGCTGGAGCAGGGTAAAAGGTTAAAAAAGTTAACAGGACAGAAAGAGAAACAGCAACCCCTAGCTTAGTTTCTCAGCTGAGGAGTGCCAAATTTTAGCAAGCTACTAGCTGTGTATGACAAAGCCAGGTGTCCCCGGTCTGGAGCTACACAGCTGGTTGTCAGCATTGCTGCCCTGCAGACGTGGCTGGGGACATGAGCCTCAGGCTGAGTCCAACCCACCCCTGCCTTCCAGCTGGGCTGAGATCCAGTGATCAACAGCTCCGCAATCCATCCCCGAAATGATCTGTCACTCACAGAGCAGAAGGGCTTCGGGGGTACTCAGGGAATAGCTGTAGGATGGAGGAGTGGGGAAGGGAGCTGGGGAGCAGCTGGTCCAGCACAGACCCACCCAGCCCTCCAGGTGGCCAAGGCCACGAAACCAGCAGTGCAAAGATGCTGTGGGGCACACATGCAGCCCGCCCTGCGGATCAGCTGGGGTTGCTCGTCCCAAATTAATCCACAGAGGATGCTGCCCTCTTTTGGGCTCAGCGTGACCGGCAGAAATTCAGGGAAATTTGGAGAGGCCCAAGGCCAGTGCTTTTTGGGGCTCAAAACCCCACATAGGGGTTCTCAAATGTGGTGGCTTCCCATACCTGTCTCAGTGGACATCCCAGGGACTTTTCTCGCTGAGAGCCAGGCTGCTGCGCCTGCGGGTGGCCTCTGAGCGCCGCCGGGGAAGGGAAGAGAAGAGCAGGGCTAAGCTCAGGAGCGGTCCCTGAAGGACAGGGAGATGCTTGCTGGGATGAAGAGCAAGAAGATGAAGGCCAGGGGCTGGGAAGGTCTGCTGGGCCTGGGGACGACCGCGGGGTCCTTTCCAACTGTGAGAGCTGCTAGCGCTTCATCTTAATTAACGGTTTTCATAAATTAATTCAGTTGATAGTAAAATAAGTTCACAGTCAGTTTAATTAAGTGAGCCTTAACCGGGTCCTGTGCTTCCCCAGCAGGGAGGGGTCGGGACCGAGCGCTGCCAAGCCCCAGGGTGACGCTGAGACCTCCCAGTGCCACCTGCAGCCCGGGGACGGCTGGCTGCCCCCGGCATCCCCGCCCCGCTACCGGCAAGGGGAGAGCGGAGGGCAGAGCTTCGGCGCTTCCCGCAGGCTCCCGCGCCCCCGGAGGGTGCTGCCCCCCGCAGCGCTCGGGGCTGGGTGCCTGCCAGCCCTGCCTGCGCCGGGCTCCTCCCTGCCTGCACTTCCTCCTGCCGCTGGCACCTCCCCGCAGCCCTGGGCACAGCCGGGACGGGGGTCCGGAGCGGCTGCCCGCGGTACCGGGGGCCCTGGGACTACTGCCCTACCGGCGGGATACCTCTGCCTGCACCGAGCAGCCCTGGGGGGCCAGCGCCCCCTCCTCTGCCCGGGTGACGGGCAGCAGCAGCGAGCTCCTGCTCCCCCGGAGCCCCCACGGACCTCTCGGCCTCTGGCAAGCAGGAGCACGCTCGAGCCCGCTTCACCCACCTCCCCAGCATGCGGACGCCGACGGCGATGATCGTGGGGCTGGTGCTGTGCCCCTGCGGGCTCCTGCTGACGCTCACGGGCACGCTGGCACCCAGCTGGAGGCAGGTGAGCCTCATACCCAACCAGCCCATTGACCTCATCTGGGAGCAGGGCATCTGGGACATGTGCAGAGAGCAGCAGAGCAGCCATGACCGCCAGTGCGGGCAGGCTGATGAACTGGGCTACTTTGAGCAGGTGCCCGTGCGGGTGGCCCAAGGGCTGATGCCCACCTCGCTGGTGCTCACCTTCCTGGGCTTGGTGGTGGCTGCCCTGGGGGTTCGCTGCTGGCAGAAGGAGCCACGGCACCTGCTGGCTGGCATAGCAGGGCTTGTGCTGCTCCTCTCAGGGCTGCTGAGCCTTGTGCCTGCCTCCTGGTATACCCACGAGCTGTGGGCACTGCCTGCGGCGGCTGGCAGCACGCTGGTTGTAGGCTACAGCTTGGTGCTGAGCTACTTGGGAAGCTGCCTGGAGATCTTGGGGGGGCTGGCCCTTGCCCTCAGCTTCCACCACTGCTGCAAGGAGCTCAGGGCCCCCAAACTGCCCCCCAGCCCTGTGCTGGAGGCTGGGCCATGCTCCACCACTGGGGCTTACCGCAATCCCTGGGACGTCCTGGAGGACGAGCGAGACAGTCGTCGTTGGAGGAGCAGCCTACCTTGTGACTCCGACTTGTAGCCCCCAGCACAGGGACAGCAGTGGGCACCAGCCAGCCCACCAGCCTGGCACTGAGAGCAGCGCTGGCTCCTGCCCCTCCAAGCCATGCCCTTCTCTTGGGGCACCTCAGAGCGGGCTGGAAACGAGACCAAGGACCTGGCTTGAATCTCTGCAACCTCCTCAAAAGCCTGCTGTGCTCCAGGTCCCACAACTGTGCCAAAGCGGTGCTGGGTTGAGGACCAGCTCTGGCTCCAGTCCCTCCATGCAGCTTTTAGCTCATCCTCCTGCACCATGCAGCAGCTTGAGCAAAGGCAGCTCCCGTGTTCCCACGTGAGCAAGGTACAGGTTAGCACCGTGTAGCCTTCAGGGCTGGGAATAGGGGAGAGGAGCACCTCCCACATGTCTCTGCTCATCTCAGGGCTGTGCAAACAGCAAAATAAATGAAGAGGAATGGGTCTGTGCTGTGGGATGGTTATGGGCTTTCTGCCAGGCGGGCTGGGCTGAGAGCCAATGGGCATGGCTAACCTAGCTCCCCAGTGCTTTGCCTGAAGCAGAGAGGAAAGGTCTGTAAAAGGGGACAGGTAACTTTTATAGCACCTTCCCTTCCTCAAGGACTTTTCCCCCATGGTCAAAATCCGCTCTGGAAGAGGTTTCTCCTTCCTTGAGCACAACTACTTCGGGGGGGTGGGGGGTGGGGGAAAGAAGATCACAGGGAAAAAAAAATAGCATATATTTCCACTTTCATCATTAGCTTGGTGTGAGGCAGTAAAACTGGTCTCACTGGTTTGTAAGGGGCACTCAGGAGGTCAGAACTGCACTATAAAATCCTGCTCGGCACCCTGCCTAACAGGGCAAGAGCTGAGCCAGATTTCTACCCCAGGCAAGCCCAGAGCACCCTGGTCAGCAAGCTAAGCCTTGCGGCAGAGGGACAGTGGATCGAGATGCTCTAAGTGTGGTTAAGGGATGGTACAGGCTGCACCCTACAGCAGGGGATCAGATTCAGGTGGCTCAGAAAGTGTGGTGGGGCTGGAGACCTCCTGAAAAACCTCCCAAAGCTTTTTGCTCTGGACTGCAAGTCCCCTAGAGCTTAGAGATCTGGGAAGAGCAAACCAACCTCCCCCCCCCCGGCCCACACACAAAACACAGTGGCACCAGAGATACTGCACAACGTTCCTTTATGAAAATACAGTGTTGGGGTGAGATGGTCCCTTCCTCAGCGGGGCTGGCAGCTCCTGTAGAGGTCATAGATGGGTGCATCAGGGATGAGTCTGAGCCAGCCTCCCTGGGCCCACCCCACACCTTGGCACAGGGGCTGCACCCACAGGCGGACCAGGACAGCTCCTGTACCAGCCAGACTCCAGGCAGCCCCAGGTCTTGCCCCTCTTCCCCCAGCCAGAGGGCAGGGCTTGCCTCAAGAGTGGGCACCATGCCAGCACTGGGCCTGGAGAGGGATCTGCGTATGGGGGGGGCCTTAGGGCACCCCAGGGTGGCAGGTGGGTCCCTACCGGGGCCTGCTCCAGCTGCTGCTCACCTCTTTCCCATCGTAAGCTTCGTTCACAAAGGTATCACTTTTGGGGGGAAGCTCTTCCTCCTCCTCATCTTCTTCCTCAGGGTCGCTTTCACGGTGGTACAAGGTCAGCACCCGAGTGGAGGCGGTGCTTGAGGTCCTGGGGAGGAAAAAAGGTATACTGAGGATAGCATGGCCATCTCCTAGAGATGGGGCAGATCCCAAGGTCCTGCCACAACCCCCCGTAGTAGCCTGACAGGGTGATTGGAGCTTTCCATATAGCCCAGGAGTGCCCCAGGACACCACGCTGTCCCCGGGCAGGAAGACCCTGTCCCTCTCCATCCCCAGTTGTACCTGGCCCAGCCCAGCCCCAGAGCTCACCTCCTCCGCCTGTCCCTCCTCCGCATGTAGGCCAGGGCCCCCACAGCAGCAGCAGCAAGCAGCAGGAGCACGGTCACCCCCAGGGCGATAGGTCCTGCAACAGGCTGCACCTCTGGCTCCTCGCAGTAGTCACCACGATAGCCCAGGGCGCAGTGGCACGTCACTCGCCCAGCCTCGATGGCGCAGTCCCCGCGCAGGTTACATGTCTCGCTGCTGCACGGCACAGCCCCCAGCACCTCCTCAGTGCTGGGGGGTACCAGGAAGGGCTCTCCATGCTCCCGGGGGCCAGCGGCTGCGGGCAGGCTGGGGCCGGGCTGCTGAGGCTTGGGTGCAGCTGTGGGTAAGGCTGGTTTCTGTTCTTCCACATGGGACACTCCTGATGGTGCCACTGCAGAGACCTGTGTCCCCACCTCCACGGAGGGGCCTGGAGGGATGGGCATAGATCAGCAAAGACCCAGGTGAGACCCCCCCTTCCCAAAGTGGGGGAGACTGGGCAGGCCCCACCTGTGCCTAGCCAGGACCCCTGCACGCCCCGGCTGTGGGCAGGCACTCACAGTCAGACTCGTCGGAGCCGTCAGCGCAGTCAGGGCGCCCATCACAGATCTGCTCTCCAGAGATGCAGCTCTGGAGGTCAGGGCAGGCCTGGAGCGGGGCCGGGCAGGGCACTGCCAGCACGCATGCCACCCCACGCACCAGGTGGTAGCCAGGGGAGCAGCGGCACAGCCGCCCTGCAGGGTTGGGCAGGCAGAGCTGGGCACAGCCCCCGTTGCTCTTTGCACAGCCGTTGGTGCCTGCCAAAACGGCACAGGTTAGCATGGCCACCATGGGGCACAGCTCAACCCCCCAGATGCCCCGGGCTGGGGGAGCCCCAGACCCACCTTCCTGTGAGAACTGGCTGTAAATCCTCATGGCTACCACCTCCTGTTCCACTGGGAACCACCAGCTCTCGGCCCGCTCCAGCCGGCTGTGCCAGATCTTGCTGGAGCCTGGAGACACATGGGGTCAGCACTGCTCCACCTCCTCTCACAAGGGTGCCCGGGATGGGAGGTGGGGTCCCCCAGCCTGACCTTCACCCCGGGGAGGGGCAGCCTGCACCCCACAGGGATGGGCAGAGACCCCTGTGTCCTGGTGCAGTAGGAGGAGCTGGACAAGGCACAGCAAATGGACTCACCGTTGGTTGAAGTCGTGCTCCAGAGCAGAAAGCCTTCTCCGATGGCGAAGAGTGAGAGGCCATGCAGCCCTTCCCGCACCACCCGGAAGCGGGATCCGTCCAGCTCGATGCTGCTGATGGTGCCTCTCTCTGCAGGGCACAGATGCAGGGACATCAGATGTGGGGGCACAGAGGGCTCCGGGCTGCCCCTCGGGGCCATGCCAGGCTGTGCCCTGCGGACCAAGTACCTGCACCACCGCTACCCCCAGCGGTGCCCCGGCTCAGCCCACACTCACCGCGGTCTGCCCAATACAGCCGGGTGCCAGCACCCCCAAAGGCGAGGCCAGCGGGAGCCCGGGCTCTCCTCCAGACCGCTCTGCGGCCAGTGCCGTCCATGGCCGCACACTCCACCGCGGCGCCGGGCCTGCGGCTGCCGGCTGCCGTGACAAAGCACATGGTGGAGGCGCGAGGGCACAGCGCCAGCCAGGCAGCGCCCTGCAGCCCCTCGCTGAGCAGCGTCAGGGCCCACCGTCCCCTGGGAGCTGCCACGCGGATGCTGGGCGGCTGCCCCCCGATCCAGTACAGGTTCCCGCTCAGCCAGTCCAGGGCCAGGGATGTCACCGTGCCCTCCACAGCCACCGCCTGTTTCCAGGACAGCCGGCCCCAGTCCTTCAGGCGCAGCAGCCCGATGGAGTCGCCCCCCACCTCTGCAAAGTACAGGCTCTTGTCTTTCACCGCATAGTCGATGGCTGTCAGGCGGCCCACCTTGGCCAAGGGCAGGGCCCGGTGCGGGGGAAGGCCTTGGGATCCAGCCGTGGTGGGCAGGTCCTTCAGGTAGACCTGGAGGAAGGAGGCAGCACTAGGACGGGACCCGACTCCCCTGACAGCGGTGAGGACAGCAGCCCCCAGGGCCGGCTCTGGAGGACGGTACCTGCGCCACGGCTGCCGGTGACACCAGGAGGGCAAAGGCCGAATCGCGGAAGGGCAGGCAGGTGGTCTCATCGGCTGCCAGCGTCAGCCCAGGGGGGCACCGGCACCGCCCCGCGTGCCTGGCGCTCAGCAGGCACAGGTGGGAGCAGCCACGCGCCACGCATGGGTTAGGGACCACGGGGCGCAGGGCTGGGTGCATCACCTGTGGGAAGGGCAGGCTCAGCCTCACAGCCCTGCCAGCGCCCAGTAGTGGAGCTGAGCACGACCAACACCACGCCATGTTCCCAAGGCCTGGACATGGCCCAGCTAGGGGCAGGATGGTGAGGCAGAGATGCTCCAAGAGGACCGGAGACCCTTGACTATAGGGACTGCTGCCCAAGGACCACCGGGATGGGGGTACAGCTCCCAGTGGCTCCACACTCGGAGGATGGCAGGACCATGCAGGGTGGGAGCCCCAGCAGAGCGTGCATAGCAGGGTTCGGGGCTCCCCCAGGTAGGTACCTGCAGGCCATGGGGCTGCCCATGTCGCTTGAGCAGCACGGTCCTGTTCTTGCCGCTGGCCTTGTCCACTTGCTGCACAGACCATGCCTTCCTCTCCGACCAGTAGAGCTGCCCCTCGCACACAGCCGCTGCAAAGGGGCTCCGGACCCAGCCCAGCTGCAGGACCTGGCAGAGAGGCTGTGAGCATCCACGGAGGCCCCGTCAGGGCCCTGTCACCAGAACCCCACCACACACCTTCACGCTGGTGCCATCCAGATGTGCAGAACCGATGCTGCCCAGCTTCTCATCCAGCCAGAAGATCCTCCAGGTGGGGAGGTCGAGGGCCAGTGCTGTAGGCCAGCCCAGCCCCTGGGCCAGCAGCACGTGCCGCCGACTCCCATCCATGGTGGCCTCCATCAGCCGTGGGTGGCTCCCCACCTCCGACCAGTAGAGCAGCCTGGTCGGAAAAGAGTTGCTGGCCCATGGACCTGCCACAGCATCATGCCAGTACCAGGGCAGCCCAGAGGAGCAGTGCAGAGCTTCCCATCCTATCAGAGATGCACTGAGAGCTCCACCCAGGGCAGGGGCAGGTGCCTGGGCTCCTTCTTCCCCAGTCGCACAGCCCCGACAGCACCCAGGCGAGGCCATCCCGACTCTTCGCCAGCCTATCACCTGCCTCCGTGGAGGAAAATGGGGCAGGGCAGGGATGGCAAGAAGGTCCCCGTGTCCTCTTGTCCCAGCCTTACCCTGCCAAAGGCTGGAGCACCAGGGAGTGGGGCCGGTCCAGGTCTCCATCCATCACCACAGTGTACTCTGGTATCCCTCGCCAGGCAGCCCCTAGGCGAGTGGCCAGCACCTGCCCTGCTGCCCCATCTGTCCAGTACAGGTTCCTCCCGAGCCAGTCTACTGCTATACAGTCCGATCTCACACCTGCAACGCACCCAAGAGTCAGCGCCCGCGGGGTTACAGCTGCATGGCCCTCTGGCACAATGCTCCCAGCCCAGGTACCCTCCATCCCCCGAGCTCTGCCTCCTCCCAACCCTGGTCCCACCAGCATCTCTCCACGCAAGGGGACACCGCGTGGCATCCCACTGCAAGCTGGAGATTGCACAGCCATGGAGAGGCCAGCCGTGCTAACCCCAGACCGTCACAGCCCACCTTTCACCAGTGTGCCTTTCTTGCCCAAGTCAAAGTCCTGCCAGCGGATGCTCTCTGTGGCCAGGTCCATCCAGAAGACTTTCCTCTCCACCAGGTCATAGTCGAGTGAGAAGACAACGCGATCCTTGTCAGTGGCTAGCAGCACCTCCTCACGCCCACTCCGCAGGCCATAGGAGAACAGCTCTGACTGCACGGCCACCACCAACATGGGCTCTGGTCCTGGGGCAACACAGAGCCACCCGGACCCTGCTCAGCACTGGTGGCCCCGTGGCCCCAGCACATGCAGGCAGGGAACACGGCACTTGTAGGCATTGGAGCCTGCTGGGACTCGGCCCTACAGCACAGCACCTCGAGTACTGTGTTCAGTTTTGGGCCCCTCAGTACAAGAAGGACACTGAGGTGCTGGAGCGTGTCCAGAGAAGGGCAACGAAGCTGGTGAGGGGTCTAGAAAACAAGTCTTATGAGGAGCAGCTGAGGGAACTGGGGTTGTTTAGTCTGGAGAAGAGGAGGCTGAGGGGAGACCTTATCGCTCTCTACAACTACCTGAAAGGAGGTTGTAGGGAAGCAGGTGTTGGACTCTTCTCCCAAGAAACTAGCGATAGGACGAGAGGAAATGGCCTCAAGCTGCGTCAGGGGAGGTTTAGATTGGACATCAGGAAGAATTTCTTTACTGAAAGAGTGGTTAGGCATTGGAGCAGGCTGCCCAGAGAGGTGGTGGAGTCGTCAACCCTGGAGGCGTTCAAAAAAGGTGTAGACACGGCACTCCAGGGCCTAGTTTAGGAGTCATGGTGGTGTTAGTTGATGGTTGGACTCGATGATCTTAGAAGTCTTTTCCAACCTTAATGGTTGCTAGTGCTGATGGATTTTCCGACCGGCGGTGGGCTGGCAAGCAGCAGCCCACAGCTGAGTGGGGCATGGGAGGCCACGTAGCAGAGAGAACAGGGTCATTCAAGGGACTACAAGGCTCCCTGTGGGCAGCAGGCATGGGGGGACAGGTACCCACCGACTTCTGGTGTACCCTAGAGTCCCAGGGACCCTCAGCGCTGCTTGGCTGTCCCAGGGCTTACCAGTGAGTTTGCAGATGCGGCCGTCGGGCTCCAGCAGGTAGCCAGGGAGACAGCCACAGCTGTAGGACCCTGGGGCATTGAGGCATGTCTGGCTGCAGGCTCCCTCACCCCGCTCCATGCACTCGTCTATGTCCACACAGGACAGACCATCCTCGGCCAGCCGATAGCCCGGGTCACACCAGCACCGCTGTGATGAAAAGGGCCATCAGGGTCCCCCCTTGGGGACACATGAGGCTCCCTCCTGCAGCTGGACCAGGGCAGCAATGGTGGGGTAAGCCCCTGGACCAGGGCTGCTGGCACTCACAGGCCCCTGGGGCGAGGGGTAGCAGAGATGAGCGCAGGACTGCTGGCAGGGCACAGAGCAGTTCCCACCCTCGTCTGAGCCGTCTGCACAGTCCTGCCGGCCGTCGCACACCAGGGATGCATTCAGGCAGGCCCCCAGCCCACATGGGTACTCGTGACTCTGGCAGGGAGCCGGCCGGCCTGCAGGGACATGAAGGGAAGGCTGCCCTGAGCCTCGTCCACCAGCTCCTTTTGCTCAGCTGAGGCAGATTCAGCTGCTCCCACGGGATGCCCAGGGCTCACTGCAGCCACATCCAGAGCTGTGCCTGTAGCCTGGCTTCAGGCTACCCTAATCCCAAGGCCACCAGCCCTACAGGGTCAACAGCTACCCAGGGTCTGGAGCCACCACAGATGCTGGGAAGAGGCAAACGGCACACAGGGCCTTTCGCCTTGGCACAGACACGTCCCCACCTCCCTCTGTGCTGGGCACCCACCAACCGCCCTTGGGTGAGACACAGAGGGGATAAAAGCAGGGCGTTGCTCACAGCCAGCCTCGTCGCTGCCATCTGTGCAGTCACTCTCTCCATCGCAGCGCCAGACATCAGGGATGCACTTGTGGCCATGGGAGCAGCCCCACTGCCGGTCCCCACACAGCCCTTCCTCCCAGGGACAGTCCTGCAAGCGCAGAGGATGAACAGGGCCACCAGCCCTCCCAGGAGCGAGCGGGGACAGGCTGTGTCCCCACCACCCCACCCACCTGCTCATCTGTGCCATCCCTGCAGTCGGCAGCACCATCACAGCGCCAGGCCTCTGGCACACACTCCCTGCTGCGGGGACACGCCACCTCACCCGTGCGGCAGAGCAGTGGCCGGGGCACGGCGCAGCCCTCCTCATCCGAGCCGTCCCGGCAGTCGCGGTCACCGTCGCAGCGCAGGGCCAGGGCCACGCACTGCCCGCTCCGGCAGGGGAACTCGGCCGGGCTGCACTCCTTCAGCGCTGCAGGCAGGACCAGGGCTGAGCCGGGGCACCATCTCCATCCCCATCCCCATCCCCATCCCACCAGCGCAGGCATGGCACCGAGCAGGGTACAGCCCCTCCAGCCACTCAGCAGGTTGCCCTGGGCAGTGCCTGCTTCGGGACCCACAGGAAGCCTGGTGCACCCACCTGTGGGGCAGGCAACCCCCAGAAGCCCTTGTCCCACCCAGCCCCAGAGTCTCACCACAGCCCTGCTCATCGGTGTGGTCCAGGCAGTCAGCGTGGCCGTCGCAGAGCCAGCTCGCAGGGACGCAGCGGGTGGCAGCGTCGCAGCGCAGGGTGCACTCCTGTGTGGGGCTCCAGCAGCCGGTCTCATCCGAGGCGTCAGGGCACTGCGGCACCCCATCACAGCGTTCCCCAGCCCCGACACATGTGGCTCCACTCGTGCAGTGGAAGGCCCCTGGGGAGACAAGGGGCCTTGCTAAGCCTGCAGTAGGCAGCCAGGGTGCCCAGACCCTCTGCTAGCCCTGCAGTGACCTAGAATGGCCCCACACTACAGCAACAGGGCTTGGTCCCTCCTGGTCAGTGCATCCCAGTGCATCTAGGTCCCCAGCAAGGCAACTGAGGCAGTCTCAGCTCAGCCACATCTAGGTCACTGGGAGCAGCATGAGCAGCCCTGTCTTCCCCTTCTGACTCCCAACACCTCTATCCCAGTGCCAAGCTCAGAAGAAACCAGCATGCCACATCACAAGCATCAGAGCCCAGCACACGCTCAGACCTTCCTAGAGCCCCATCCCACCATGCCCACCAGGAAGCAGCCAGAAGCCCTGGCACAGGGAGACCCAGCTGCGCAGGGGACTGAAGAATGGTTCTTACCTGGGGTGTCACAGAGCTGGGCACACCCGTCCTCATCAGAGCCATCCGCACAGTCCTTCTCCCCATCACACATGTACTCCTGGGCCACGCACTCGGTGCCGTCACGGCAGGGCACATGCGTGCGAGGACAGGACAGACGGGGGACTGGGGTCAGGGGGTGTGCAGGTCTGGACAGGAGGGGTGGGGTAGGCGGCACTACCCGTGCAGGGCTGGTTGGGTGCTGGGTGATAGTAGTTGGCTGTGGGGCAGTGGTCTTCGTTGGTAAGGACCGAGTGGTGGTGCTGGTGGTCGCTGGCCGCACAGTGGTGGTCTTGGTTGGTGTGGTCCGGGCAGCGGTTGGCGCAGGGGCGGTCTTGGTTGATGTGGACTGGCTGGTGGTGGTTGGCGTTGTGGTAGCTTTGCTGGTTGGTGCAGGAGTAGTGGTGAGCGCAGTGGTGGTCTTGTTTGGCGTAGGTCTCGTGACGGAGGTGGTGGACTGAGCAGCAGCGGTGCTTGTGGTTGTCCTCGTAGCGGTGGTCACAGGTGGAGGGAGCGGCAGGGCAGACCCTGTGCTTGGTGGCACTGGCAGAGGCACAGGCACTGGAACATAAGCCTGGATTTGGGGCTGTGCCCTCCCCACATTCCGGGCACCTCCAAGAGCACCCCACATGGCCAACAGCAGCCAGGCACCCTGCCCCAGCTCGGACCAGCGCGGGCCACCCAGCCCCATCAAGTACAGCACCAGTACCAGGCACAGAGCCACGGCCACTCTTACCAGCCTGCGGCTCCGAGCCCACGAAGGCCACCACTCCCTGCACGCCTGCTGCTGGCATGGACAGCACAAGGGACAGTGTCCTCCGGTCCCACAGCAGCAGAGCCGTCCCATTTTCCGACAGCAGGTACGGCTCGAAGGCAGCTACGAGGCCATGGGACCAGCTGGGTGCCAGGGTGACTGCTTGTCGCTTGATCAGACTCAGTGCCCGCAGGCCTGCGAGGCAAAGGGATGGTAGTGCCCTGGGGCCCGCAGGCACTCCTCGTGGCCCACCCCATGCTCCCAGAACCCATGGCTATGGCAGCGACCTCATGGCTGAGGCCAGGGGCCGAGCCATGGGACAGAGTCTTCCCCATGAACACCCCACTGCCCAGGCAGGGACCTGCTGCACGTAGGACGCCAGACACCCCCAGGGCTCACCTAGGGCTGAGCTCCAGAGGAGGCTGAAGGCTCTGCTATCCATGGCTGCAGGCAGGTCTCCAGGCCACGTCTCGTTCCAGGCATCCCACGGGGCACCCCCGGCCAGGCTCAGCTGCTGCAGAGGCTGCCCACGGGCCAGCCAGTACAGAGTGCCCCGCTGCCAGTCCAAGAAGAGGTGCTGGATGCTGCTGCGAGCACGGTGCAGGATGTGCGGGGACATGTCAGACGCCTGGATCACCCCGATGTCCCTCCGGTTACAGGCGAGCCAGTACAGGTCCCCCGAGCGGATGTCCACACGGGCAGAGCAGACTTGGCAAGAGTAGGCAGGCAAGCAGTTACGGGGCTGTCCCATGACCCTGCTCCTCCACCTGGGTCCCTAAAACCGGGGCACAGCTGCCCAGTACCTCGGCACAGCCCCAGTATGGGCACCATGGGACTGCTGTGCTCTGCACCCAGGAGATCCTCAGGCCTCAGGGAGCACCAGGAAGGGGAGCATGCCCTCCATCATCCCATAGGGTCTCACCTGGCAGCCCAGTTGCAATGGCCTCTTTCCTGCCAGGGTGCCCCACGACACGCAGCAGCATCCCACGGTCATCCGTCCCATAGAGCACCGACCTCTGCCAGTCCACATCTTGCAGGTGGAGGGGCTCCCGCCACTCCTGCAGCCGTTTGCTGTGTGCTCCAGGGCCCACCTGCACCAGGGAGATGGCCTTCCCCGACGCATACACGATGGACAGCTCTGCCGGGTACAAGGACAGTGTGTGAGCATGGCCCTGGGGGCAATGGACGGGGTCACCAGCATGAACCAAGGCAGAAACGTAACAGCACTGGGGTGTGTGCTGGGAACCTCATCTCACCAAAGCCACAGCCCCTTACAGCCCCCCTCTGACTCCCAGAGATGCATCCTGCGCCGGGCAGCCAAGCCCGCCTTGCAGACCCTGCTCACCTGCACACCTCCCCGAGGGCAGGAGGAAGAGGCCCTCTGGACATGCACATTTGTAGCCCCGAGGGTGCACAGGGGACAGGAGGCAAAGGTGACTGCACAGGCCCGGAGCACACGCAGCAGTGTCCCCTGGGAGGAAGGGGACATTAAGAGCTCAGGCAGCCATGACCTTCATGCCTCTCACAATCCCCAAAAACCACAGGCTGTCCCGGGGCTGGATATGGGCTGGGTACCCCAGGCAGGGTAGCAGTGTCACATGAGGCAGGAGGGCTCAGCTCTACCCGAAGCCATGGGACTCGGCAGCTTTCCTACAGGTTCATATGTCCCCTCTGTCACAACCCCACAACCCCTCACTGCAGGATCAGGAGAGCCATCAGGCAGGACCTGGTGAGCTCCAGGACCCAGCGCAGCCTCCCCCAGCACCCAGGGAAGTGGTGGGGGTGCTGCCAGCCCTGCACCGGTGCAGGCACCCAGCAGGGTACTCACGGGGAGGCTGCTGCAGTGCGTGCAGCACAGTGAAAGCCGAGACAGGGGCGCGGAGCAACACTGCATGCTCCTGGGGAGAGGCCCGGGTGGCCGACACCAGCTCTGTGCCATCAGTCCAGAAGAACCGGCTCTCGAACACAGCCAGGCCCAGTGGCTCCGTGTGGCTCCGCAGGACAGTGGGAAAGGAGTGGCGCCCGCTGCCATCCACCCGCAGCGTCTCGATGGACTGGGGACAAGGCAAGGCATGGTGACCATGTGGCACCCTCACACCCTGGCAGTGTCCCGCAGCCACGGGGCTCACAGTGGTACCTTCCCCCTCCCAGCCCAGGGTTGTGTGCCAGACCTGGGTACCACTCCCTGCTCCCTCCCATGCCTTGGCCGTAGCCACAGAGGAACCAGGGCCACCCTCCCCACTCCCACCTTGTCGCCTTCCAGCACCTGGTGGGGCAGACCCCTGCTGCCCCACATCCCTACCTCCTTGTACTCGCTGATCCAGTACAGCCTGCCAGCCACATGGTCCAGGCTCAGCCCCACAGGCTCCTCCATGGACACCACTGTGAGCTCCTGCCAGTTTGAGCCATCCATGCCGGCTGCAGCAATGACTGTCCGGCCCCTCTGCCCGCGGTTGACCCAGTACAGGGACCTGGGGGCAGGCACTAAGCACCCACTTCACAGCACAACACCAGTGCTGCCACAGCCCCACAGCAGGCATGACACGGTCAGCACCAGCATTGCTCACGCAGGAGCCCGGGGCCAACCCTGGCTCACTCGCTCCTCACCTTGCAGCCGGATGCACTGTCAGCTGCTCTGGTGCCACGTCCTTCCCCAGCACTGTCACATAGCCCCGGCCATCACCCAGCCCCGCGCAGATGGCTGCAGGGTGGCTGCTGGCCCAGTACAGCTGCCCTGTGAACCAGTCCACGGAGATGCTGTTCACCTCCCCAGCATCTGCAGAGACAGAGTGGTTTAAGGCACGCCACCTGTGCTCCAGGCCGGGACGCAAAACCCAGGTTGTCCCTTCCTCTACAGAAAAGGCAGGGCTGGGGTGGCAGGCCAGCTCTCAGCACCCATCTCAGCCCCGCTATGGTACCCAGCACCCTCGCTCCTCCCCACCTGCATAGAGGGGCTGCGTGCCCTTCCCCGGGAGGCGAGCACGGAGCTCGCTCTCCTCTGTCAGCCAGTAGTAGGTTTCTCGGAGCAGGTCGTACACCAGGGCACGGGGTTCGGTCTCGGTGGAGAGCAGGGGCCGGTAGGCTTGGGTCCGCACATCCAGAAGGGCCAGGTCCTGCCCCACGGCCACCAGGATCTGTGTCGCGTTGTCTGCCCGGGCAAGGGGGATGTCACCCGGTGAGTGTGGACGCAGCTAGCTGGGGGCACTGCCCAGCCCCTCAGACAGCCCCGTCTCACCCTACCTGCCACTTCGCAAGTGGTGCCATGCCACAGGGTGTAGCCCTGGAGGCAGGCACAGCTGAAAGCGCCCGGGGTGTTGCTGCACAGCTGGCTGCAAGGGCTGTACTCCAGGGAGCACTCGTCCACATCTGTGGGAATAGGTGCAGCCAGGAGCCTGCCACATGGCTGGCTAGCCGCCCCCAGACAGCACAGCCACTGCTCCCCAGGGACCGCAGGCAGGCTCCCTAGATACCATGACCTGGGCCCCAGCCCCAAAACACACCAGTTGCCGCTGGGACATGACCTAGACACAGCCTTTGCAGGGCCAGGCATAACACACAAGCAGGAGCAGGGCTGAGGCAGGCGTTCCCACACGAGCACTGGCTCTGAGGAGACCCCGCTCTCGGCGGCAGAGGCTGCACGTGCCCAAAGCGCGTGCACCCTGACCTCTCCTTACCTGCACAGCTCTGCCCGTCCGCCTGCAGCACCCAGCCGGCCCCGCAGGAGCACTGCACTCCCCAGTGTGTGTCAGTGCACGTCTCCATGCAGCCCCCGTTGCGTACAAAGCAGCTCCGACCTGCGGGGACACAGCGGAGGGGTGACATGACGCAGGACATGTGGCTCCCCCCGGCCCCAGCCACACAGGCGGTGGCCAGCAGCCACATGCAACTCACCACACATGCTGGGCTCGTCGGTGCCATCCAGGCAGTCGTCCTCGTCATTGCACATCAGGGACTCCAGTATACACTTCCCCTCATCGCACCGCACCATGCCAGGCGGACAGGGGGCTATGGCACACGCAGCTCACATCAGGAGGGTAGACTGATACCAGGTGGGCACAGGGGAAGCCGTGGGTCCCAGACTCATGGGGAGGCCCCGCAAAGCATCAACAGGTTCCTGGGATCCTTGCCCACCACCCTAAGGGGAGCTGGGGCCCAGGAAGGCAAAGTACCCCCTACTTCCCATGTGGCCTGGACAGGTCCCACCCCATTGAGTAGCATCCAGCGTGCTCGCTTACCACAGACATCTTCATCTGAGGAATCGCCGCAGTCATCAATCCCGTTGCACTTCCACTCGGCCATGATGCATACCCTGTTCCTGCACTGCCACTGCCCGGGCAGACAGGGCTGCTGGGGACACCCTTCCTCATCCCAGCCGTCCTCGCAGTCCTGGTGCCGATCGCACAGCTCCCAGTGTGGGATGCAGTGGTGGGTGCCGGGACACTGCACCTTCTTTGCCCCGCACACTGAGGGAACAGAGCAGCACTCGCACCCTGCCCTGTGCCCTCAGCCACCCCCACTCGGCCCCCCCAGCAGAGACTACATACCACAGTCCTGCTCATCAGAGCCATCCAGGCAGTCAGCAGCACCGTCACAACGCCAGCTGCTAGAAACACACCGGCCATCGTCACACTGCCAAACATGGGGATCCCCACCACAGGCAACATCTGCAGGGACAGCACATGGTCACTGGGAACTACCGCTCTGGCACAACCGCAAAAGTCCCCTCCGTCCTGGCAATACCCGAGGGGCTCTGCCAAGGGGCTGGCCCACAGCAGCCCCCAACACGGCTCTCCGGCAGCTGGGGAGCTGCCTTGCTCAGCATGGGATCCAGGATATATGCCTAGGAGCTCTGGGGCACATATGTCCCTGCGGGGTGCCACACAGCAGCCACTGGCAGAGCCAGCAAGAAGCGAGGTGCCTCTGGCCTGCCCTGCCCCACCACCCCCCAGAGCACCAGGGCCCCTCGATGCCCACGCAGCGCAGCCCCCCAGGCCACCCCACGACAGCTTCCCCCCGCTCACCACACTGCTCGTCTGTCCCGTCAGGACACTGCTGCTCGCCATCGCAGAGCCAGGGAACGGGGATGCAGCTGGCACCGCAGGCGGCCTGGCGTGAGGCTGCGCATGTGGGGCTGACGGGTGCTGCGGGAGAGAGGGAGCCCGGCCCGTGGTCAGCCCGGGCTGCCGCGCCGAGCACCCGCCGGCACGCACCCCACGCAGGTCTCTGCTTGGGGGTCCCAGTGCAGCCCCGCAGAGGGGGGGGATTGG
>WAAD01012199.1:184976-209583 GCA_013389945.1 Fregata magnificens
CGGCC
The DNA here is from genome assembly GCA_013389945.1 of Fregata magnificens. NCBI lineage: Eukaryota > Metazoa > Chordata > Aves > Suliformes > Fregatidae > Fregata > Fregata magnificens. The sequence continues at coordinate 184,982 of WAAD01012199.1, forward strand.
GTGTGAACCGGGCCCCGCGGCACCTGCGCCGGGCGTAGGAAGGCAGCGGCAGCCTTGAACGCGGGGGCATCCTCCGAAAACACGGGCCCCGGGGCTGCGCGCAGCCGCCCGCCGCCGGTCCTCGACCTTGAGGGCTGTGAAGAAGCCGCTGGAGCACAACAAGGAGAGCGAAAGCAGCGGCGGCGGGAGGAAAACAGCCCAGCGAGAGGATAAGGCACCTGCCGCCGCCTGGGAAAGGAGCCCCCTCGCACCGGGCAGAGCGGAGGGGCATCGCCCAAGCCGAGGAGATGGCCCCGGGGCACGGGGGGTTGGCAGCCCCCCCGCTAGGCGCCCGGGGGAAGCTGCCGGTGGGCTGCCCCGCCACGGCTTTTGGCTTGCTACCCGACTGCGTGAGTGTCTATCCACCCCCAAAACCAGTCTGTGCTTCAGGCACATCCATTGCCCGTGGGTGCTGCGCATTCGTCCTCTCTAGCCTCCCCATGAAACCTCCCTGCACATGAGCTGAATCCAGGCGGCTACCGCTGTGGGTACACACTCGCTGGTACCCCTCTCTGTCTACGAGATGTTCAGGCACGTACAAGAGGCGTTTGCTCAGGAAGGGCAAGCTCTGGGATGATCTTCTGCGTGCTGTGGAAGAGACTGGGTACCAGCCACGGGGCTGGCACAGGAAGGGCTCTGGCACAGCCAAGTCAGTTGGGAGCCCAGGGCAGAGGCACCATCAGGTAGGTGGAAAGACCGGGGTGTTGCACAGCTCTGGGTCAGGTGGCACAAGGGAGATGCCCCAGGCCCATGACATGGCCAGAGAAACCATTTGTCCCAGGATGTGGTACCCCATGAGCGCTAGGTCCCCCCCTGCACCAACAGCATCGCAGCACAGCCCTAATACACACCCCTACCAGGGCTGCAGCCTAGGGGGCAGATTCACCCAGCTGTCCTCTCTCCCTGGGGCAGCATCCCAGCAGCCCTGGGCAATTGTTTTCCCGGGGAGCGAGAGTGTGCAGGTCCCAGGGATGGTGAGCATCCCTGGGGCAGGGACACCAGGCAAGGGGGTCCTAGTGGTCAGGAGAGGGAGTGAAAAGGACAGATGGACACACAACAGAGCAGTATCCAGGCACCCCCAAGCCATGCAGAAAGCCCCGATGCCCTCATGACCCCTTCAGGCCAGCACTGAGAGCTGTGGTATGTCCCTGGGGATCTGCCCTGTCTCCAGGGGTCACCCAGCTCTGCCACCCCCAGCACACTCTTTTCTCACCAGGATGTCCTGCACTGCCGCCACTCAGGCACTGAGCCCATAGCCCTGCGAGAGCCAACCCAAGGAATGGGACAAAGAGACTCCCACCAAGAGCAATACCTCTGTGATGGGAAGGAGGACAGCACTTCGGGCAGGACCCAGCAGGGACCCTCCTGCCTCCCTGGGGTGCCTAGCATGTATGGTCCTTTTCCTGCTTTCCACGTCCTTTCCTCAGGCTTGGAAGGGGCTGCGGCAGCCTGCCCAGGTGCATGCGCAAGGCCCTGATAGCTCTCTGGATGGGGGGTTGCAATGTGCCTCGCCCCTGGGAGACTAGTGGGCTCTCCTTGCCCACCTCTTCTTGCGTTCAATTGAATTCCAGCATGGCCCTTGCCTTCCCGATATCAGACTCCCCCTCATGGTATAGCCACACCACTGAAGCACTAACTCCTCGCAGCAGGTGGCAGGGAAGGGCAGGTGACAGCAGAGGGACTGTGGAAAAGGGTCCAGAAGTTAGTGGGTGCAGTAGAAATCTCCGGTGCGCCTTACCATTAGCTTGTGGAGCTGGACACCTGGTGTGGCCAGCCTCTTAAAATGCAGGACATTTTTTTAAAAGCATCATTTTAAGTATATGTGTATAGATAGAAGGACATACAGGTATATGTATGCACAGACAGTGGCTCACTGTACACAATTATATTCACATGCACATACAATGGCTTTTGCTCTGTGAGGTACTGTGGGTTTTTTTGCCCCAACTTCTGGAGAGATTTGTTGGGTATTTTCAGTTTTTTCTTTACAGTTCCATCAGTTGGGAAGCCTTCTTTTTCTCACTGAGATTTAGATTCTCCCTTCTCTGCCTCCAAAAGCTAAGGGGTGCTTGAAGATAGCAGAGGGTTCCCATCAAAATGGTGAGGGAGCAAATCTGCACTCACTTGAACAGCAGCATGCAAAATGCTATACAAAAGTCCAGCACCATGTCCCAGTAAGTGCAAAATAACATTTTCACCTTCAACTATTCCTAGTACAGCAAACAATTTTTTCAAATATCCAAAGGCAGTTTCACATTATTTGATGTGATCAATTTTATATTGTTCACATAAAATTACATGTATCCTTTCTGCTATATGATTGATCAGATTCTCTTCTCATTATTGGTATAATAAACTATTCCTGTTCATTTCCAGTAACTTTTAAGCACTCTTTTCCTAAAGATGAGGGATGTCACGCTTGTAAAAAAAAAAAATTCAATGGGAGACCCTGCCTCACATCAGTTATTAAGCTACTGCAACCTTGTTCCCATCAAAAAAAGTACAGTTCTACTTGACTCTGTGCTGTGTGTCCGTGCTCAAAATTAAACTGCCTGCAATCTGTTGTGTAAAATTTATTCCAGCAGAAAAACTGGATTTCGTGAAACACCCATTTCTTCCTAGGAAAACACCTTATTCAATGCTTAAGCAACTAAAAATAATTTTTCAGAGCATTCCAAACTATTTTAATTAAGGTATTTATTTCAGTTTCAAAAACTGAAGCTTTTTCCAGATAACAAAAAACCCTTTTTCAATCCTGAACAAACAGGCTGCATACTTTGTGCCCAAGAACTACAACTCCTACTTCAGGGTCTGGCCCACAGCAACCCAAAGCATTGGCCACGCTGACCACAACGCTCCTGTGAGACCTGCAGGGTGGTGCCCCAGTGCTGGAAGACTCCCTGACATACCAGGTAATCCCAGTAACTCTGGCCTGAGACAGCCTTGCGAAGTGGGGGCGATGCTCTGCCAAAGGGGTAGAAAATGACTGGAGACATTGTCCTTCATTTGTCATTTTTCTACCTTACTCTCTTAGCAGCATTGTCTTTCTTTCGCTTAAACATCCCTCCAACCTATACCCTTGTGGCTAGCACACGTGCCCAGCCCTAGCCCCAGAGCAAGCAGTAGCAGCGTCTGCCTTGGGGGGTATTTTAATCAGCAATGAAGTGGTCTCACAGGTGGTACCTCCAGCCTCCAAGAGCCTCAGCATGGGCAGGAGGAGCACCAACACCGAGATCTGTGGGCAAATCCTCCCACCTCCCAAAGGCCAAACAGAAAAATAAGTTTACAAACCTAAGGCACTGCTGGGGAGAACTAGGAAACATTAGCACCTGCTGTGATGCAGCCTGGCAAGAAACTTAAAGTAACAGCATCCTTTACCATAGTATTCTTTCCATTAATTAAAAGGGTTAATTTTGAAAGGAATGACATTCAGACCATCTGGAGGATTAGTTTCATGAATGCACTAAGGAAACAATTTCTTGCTCTCAGCAGTAACGAGAAGAGCTACACTGCTCTCATCACCCTAGAAGTAGTTGGAGACTTGATGCATTTGCCCTCATGCCATTTGTTTCAGAGCAGAACAGGAGAGGACGATCTTTTTAAGAAGCAAGTGAATTGTCAGAGTAAGGAAACTGAGCCCGTTTCGACCTCTTTCACTGATTCTGGAAAATAAACCCAGAAGGTACCGTTTAGTGCCCAAAAGGGTCTAAGAAAGTTTGCTTGTTTTCAAAAAACTCTAGGCTTGTGATTGCATCTCCACCCCATCCTTGTCATCCTGCTCTTCCCCAGCCTGGTGAGAGTTATCTGTGAGACCTTGGGAAGATGGAGAAGGAAATCAGGACCTCCACTTAGAGATGCCACAGCCCCCTCACCACCTCCCACCAGGGCTTCACCCACCAGGATCTGCCGGTGATGCCTCTCCACGCCGCCACTGGGGAGCAGCAGAAGGCTGCAGGAAGGCCCTGCCTTGCCGTCCTGCTCTTCCCAGGCTCTGCGAGTTGTCCGTGAGACCTGGGGAGAACGGAGAAGGAAATCAGGACCTCCGCTTGCAGATGCCGTAGCCCACGCCCAGCCTTACAGCACCCCTGTCGCGCATCCCACCTGCCAGCCTCACGGGCTGCCACCAAACCCTGCTCAGAGCTTCCCTGCACCCTCGCTGAGGAGGTGGGACAAGGTGATTCAGACTCTGCTAGGAGCCCAAGCCCAGGTTTAGCCCAGGACAGGATGATGGGGGGGAGTCTCCTAGCCCTGGTAGCTCTGACCTGCCTATAGGGCTCTGATACTTCCATCTTGGGAGCAGGAAGGAAAAATCACCGTCAGCCCGCACCAACAGGTTAGAAGCATCTCCCCAGGGTCACAGGCATGCAGGTCTCTCTGGGGGATAGCTGCGCTAGTAGGACATCAGGGACCTCCCACTTGGTGACACACACACTCATGTGTGTGCATATATACATACACATATACAGACAGATACATATATAGATTCACACATACCTATATGGATGTTGAAGGATTGTTTCCAGTCCTTTAATACCCTGCTCCACTGAGGTGTCTCCTGCCAGGCAGGTCCATGAGGTCAGTTTATCCTGGACACGATATTTAAAACAATGTGAAGTGCTGCTGTCCCACCTTGCTGCAGGTTATGGCCAAGAGCGTGGGAAGATGGGCAGCCCGCCCACGAGCAGTTGAGTGTCCCTTGCACGGAGGGGTGAGATTGCCTGCAAAGATTAAGCAATGCTGTGGCTGGGTAAGGAGCAGCGTTCACTGCTGCTTATAATGGCTGCAGATTCAGTTCATCATTATGGATATCTTGTCAGCTCTCATGGCCAGTGGCTGACCCTTCACTGTCTCCTCTGGCCTCATCTCTGTGCCCTAACATGCTTTCTGGCACAGTGCCTCCACTCAGCACAGCAGCCACACTGTCAACACACACTTCTTGCTCACCCCTCCAGCCAGTCCTGCTTTCAGCCAAGCTGCCACCTCACACCAACATGTTTCTACTCTTTGTGACCAGGACTTGGCAGGTCTGATCAGGACCAGGAAACTTGGAGGCTCCTTACCCCAGAATAACCAGCTGGCCACACCTTGCTCTTCCCCAAACAGAAGTAACTCTTTGCAAAAAAAAAAAAAAAAAAAAAAAAAAAAGCAGGTGTCTTCCTTTCTATTCTGTTTTTCCATCCTCTACTTAATAGCTCCGAGTTCCTCCTTGCCCATACCCCGTCCGTGGTTCTGCATTTAACACACAGAGTTAACACCCCTGGCAAAGATGCATTCTCACTATGTCCCTTGGCTGAGCTCATTATCTAACAGAGTAAAAACCCAAGTCATGAGAAAAGGACCTCCTCTTCCAGAAGCAGCGAACCCAACATTGCTCCAGCATCACAGACACCCATTAGCATCACATCACTTTTTTTAGCTGCTTAATAAGGCATACCAAGAAAAATAATTTTCTTTATCGTCTCTTCTCTAGATGCATATAACTCCACAAGAAAACATCTGATTCATCATTACTTGGAAAATTACCCTGGCTTTAACATGCCCCCAGAACAGTTTGTCCCCACCCAGCTTTGACCAGATTTCTTTTTTTAGAAGGGAATTGGCTTTCTGATTGCCAACAGTCTGCAGATTTTTCCTCCTTCTCTAGGTGCTGAAGGCTGCATCTTCACTTGGCCACTGCTGCTAGGCTCAGCCAGAGCAGGGACCAGCTCATACACATCACGGCTTCTCATCCAACCAGCTTACATGGGTTCCCTCCGTGAACATCATGGTGCAGGTTGGGATCTGGGTACGCTCAGCCCTCACTGCCAGAAACACGGTTAGTGTCCTGGACCAGGATGTCCTCCTTGACTCATGATATTGCCCTGGAGTCACTAATGCCTGCTCTCAGTGTTTGCATTAAAACCTCACCTACTTTGATTGCTCCAGACCTGGGGCAACAGTGCAGCCCACTGCTACGTGAAGCACACTGTGAAGGCACTTGTGCAGGCGGCAACAGCAAACCTTATCCTCTGCCAACACTTCCAGGGTCACTTCTTTAATGACTCGAAGCAGTACCGAGAGCTGCAGGGAGACAAAGCAGGCTATAAAACAGGCCAATCTGCCCTCCTCTCAGGCTATCACAGCAGATCTTACTTATTGCCAGTGAGCAATAAAGTATTATAGCCCTGGGACAGCCTGTACTCCACACATCACCTCCCTTTCTTGTTCCCCAAGGAGCTTTCAACAAAATTAAGGGAAAAAAGCCACAAAGAAAAAGAAACGATGCTTAAGGAGGAGAGAGAGAACTGGGAAAACACGCAGTTCTCCCTGAAACCTCACCCAAGTTCCAGTGATCAGCATTTCTTGAGCCAGACAAAGTGTCTCCGTCTAATAGCCCTTGATGGCTTTTTCTTCAAGGTATCCCTTTTTGAACTCTTGCAAACCTCAATATCCCACAGCAGGGACTTCCTCCTCTCAGCTCTGCACTGCAGGAAGAAACCAGCTCCGCTTGCTTCCTTCTAACAGGATGCCCAAGAGCTTCACCTGGTGACAGTTCCTCCTTGCCTGCTCACAGCTGTACCTCATCTGTCCTCTCAAGGCTGAATTACCCTACCCTGTTTCTGATGTAGAAACTATCCCAGACTTTCAAAAATCTTTGGTGCTCTCCTCTGGCACTGGGGAGACCATAGTTGTGCAGAGCATCTGAGACATGGGCACACCCTGGCTGCAGATACACTGCTGCAAGCGGCATTTCCATTTTGTTCCTTTCCTAGCCATTCCTAAGGTTTGTCTCAGACACGGTAGGGGTTAATCCATTCCTTGGCATCCCGAGAGCTGCAGCTAGCAGCCAGGTGCCTGTGAAACAGGGCATCCTCATGCACAGCTTCTTGTTGATGGTGTGCTCTGCTGGGACGTGGTGTGGCCAGCCCTCACTCTTCAGCCAGAAGGAGGGCTTCTCACCTTGCACCATGGGCTTGGGTTTGAGCGCAAACCCAGTGCAAGTCCCAGATGTAGGATTTCATGTACAGGAGTACTCCTTGCCTCTCTGCCTCTACGATGCAGTGAGTTGCTACATATTTCCAGGCTAATTCTTCTCCTCCAAAAGCTCCTCAGAGGCAGCCAAGAGCACATTGTGCTAAACAACCAAGCTACCTCAACCTAGCACACACAGAGAGAGGTGACAAGACCAGGTTAGCGCTGACCATGAAAGCTCTCCCATTGCCTTGCAGGATGCTGCTTTTCAGCGTCAGCACTTGCACTTACTGGAGCAGATGGCATGGCGCACTCCAGGAGAGAGAATGGCAAGTGCTGGAGACCCAGACTGCTTTAAAATAGATGCACGCATGTTTTTGTTCATCACAGCCCATTCACGTCTTCCTTCTTAATTGGCAGTGATGGAAACAATATTAGCTGCATGGGAAATGTGCCTTGCTGTCTGCTTCTCATACTGCAAGAGCATAGAAGACACCTTTCGGTGTAGGGTTCCAGGATAGGCATGCTAACATCAGGCTGTCTGCAAATCACCTTGAGGATATTAGCCTAGGCGACCCAGCAGTTGTGATCATACTGGCTGGACTTGGTACAAGTCTGGTCACTTCCCAGGCACATGTTTTGCTTGGGGACTTCTGTCACCTTCCCCTCTCCTGCTAGGTCTCCAGACCATAGGATTAAGAGATGAAAAGCAGTAGGATGGGGTCAGCCCCTTGCGGTCTAGCATCACCAAGCAGCCCCTGCCACCAAACTCAATCACTGGCAGCTGTTCCTCTTACCTAGCAGATACCAGGAAGGTGGGCAGTTGGAGCAAGACAGGCATCAGCCCAGGCAACTACAGCTGTTTGCTATTGTAGGGCCCACATTTTGCACTGGGCTGTATTTAGTCTTTCCCGTTGAGTGTCTGTTTGCCTTGAGTCTGGAATGAGCAGAGAAATCCCAATGCTCGAGCAAAGGGGAGGAGCACTCTGGGAAGATTCGATGGGAGCAAGAGACATAGGCAGGGTTGGTGTTCCCCCCTGGAATAACACTGCCTAAATGCTACCGATTGCAAAAATCTCATGCAGGATGAGCATTTTGGCTTTATTTCATGACTCACAGCAGCTTTGCTCTCTGCCAGATCAAACTGCTCCACATGCTGCTTTACACTGACCGGGCTTTTAGCCCCATGCAAAACACTGCTGTTGCCATACCGCTGAAAAGCAGGCACCCGGGGAGCTGGGGCTGCGTCCAGAGCATCTTGCTTAATCCCACAAATACCAGTCCCCACAAAAATAGAAACAATCGCCTTCTCACAGAGGAGCTTGCTGTATCAAGTTTCTAGTGCTCACAGCAACCAAGATAAATTAGTATTACCTTTGTGGCTGGTAGATTAAATGGTTTCTTTCCTGTAATGTTAAACAAATGAGGGATTTTTTTGTGTATTTTGGGGAGGCAGGGGGTTTGGAGTATCTCCTTGCCTTTATAACATGTTGTGCCCACTTAATTTTTTGCATTGATGACACGGAATGTGTGCTTGAAGCCAAGCGTGGAGTGTGTTTGCCATACATAGCAAGTGCGTTGGCAGGGAGAGGCTGGTTCAGCTAATCAAGCAGCCTGCATTATTTAAAACAATCCTAAATCTTCAGCGGGCCCTGCAGTTAGCACATCATCTCTGGAGCTCAGCATCTGGGACAATGCTGCCATGGCAAACTCGCTGGGATGAGACTGGGAAACAAGCGGAGGATAGAGCCCTGTAGCCATGGCTCTGACACTGCCTCAATTTTCATATAAGAAGTATTCAAATGGGCTTGCCAAGACTGCTTTGGAGGCTAGTATCCCATCTCAGGGCAAGGTTTCCATTTCCAGGATGTAGTCTTTCTTTCATTTTAGTGCCAGAATTTTAATCAACTTCAAATGAATAAATGCAAAAGATTTGCCTACATGCTCACTACTGCTCACTGTAACTTTATCTTGTCTCAGGTGGCTGTTGGTAAGACGCCCCACCAGCTCTCCCTGGAAAACCTGAGGGAAGATTTTCAAATCTCCTGTAATTTGGCCCGTCTTTTCAAGCGGGATGCCCAGAAGCTACTGAGGTCCTGATTTTTAAGGTGTGCAAGGCCTTTCTCAGAGACTGGCAGTCTCCCAGGAGGTGCCCAAATGCATGGAGAAGTGCTGATGTCCACCCTCCGGAGCACAGCCGCCTCTTGGGAAGCGGGCGGTCTCTGCATTTTCCCTTCAGAGCAACGTGGGAGTGTCAGGGATCAGCATTTTGTCATCCCTTGGAGGGACTGTGCCACTAAGTCCTGGGACATAAAGTGCTGCACCCATTTTCTTCTTTTAGAGTGGCATCCTCTTTCATTCCTCCCAGCTCACTCTGGTTTAACTCCATTTCCTACAAGCAGGGGTTGTTTGATACTGGCCACTCAGTCTGTATGTCCCTTTCTCAAAACCTTTTAAAGCCACAGGTCAACAGCAAGCCATAGGTCAACATTAGACCCAAGCATAAAGGTCTCCAATACATCCTGTTCCAGGAAAATCAAGCCCAGTAGAGGTGAGAGACCTCTTGGCAGGACCTCCCTTCATCCCTGCAGTGCCATCAGCAAAGACATGGAGCCATAAGGCAATGTGGGGTGCCGCCTTTGCTATCCACGAGACCACTTGCTTTCCTCCTGCCCTGAGCACCCTTGGGATACGCTCTTGCCAGCGTGGGAAGAGCTTCGCAGGTAACGGTAGGCTTGTGACCTTCAGCGCACATCTTTCCCACAGTGAGTGGATACTGTCAATCCCTTTGGAAAGCCCTGGGGCTGACTGTGGCAGCATGTCTACTGCAAAGTGGAGCTCTGGGCAGCCACAGATTGCAGCATCTAGCACGAATGCATGACCCGGCTATTTTTTTTTTCTGGGAAGCAAAGACATGTGAGCCTTGGGACCATGACTGTTGGGCTCTTGCTTCCTAGGAGTGGAGCTGCACTGATCCAGCCAAACATGTTCCCCGTGGCCTTGTGGCTTTTTGGGAAGTACCAAGGGGCAGATGACACCAACACGAGCAGACAGCGCTGCATGAGCTGGCTGGGAGGGAGATAGGGAGGGTGCGTGACATGCTGTCAGGCAGGAAATGCTGAGTGTGATTGGCATTGCATCCCACATGGCTGGGGGGAGAAGCTGTCCTGAGCAGGCTGTGTGGTGTGGAGATACTGGGGTAAAGACAGGGCAGCCCAAAATCTTCAGCATGTGTGAGCCGTCTGCATATCTAATGTATGCCAAGATGCAGATTGCCTTATTCATGAAGAAAACACACATATTTAACCTGGCATCCACCATCACAGCCCTTATCTCCAATTAAGGCTGTCCCAGGCCCTTTGGGGAGATGATAAAGGCTATAGAAGATGAAAGGTAATTGGGACAAGCTCAAGGGCTGTGAAACTTCCTCCCCCATTAGCTACACATGCATATAACCTGCCGGGCTGTTTGGTTTTTCAGAGATAACCCTGGGGTTACACAGTCAGGAGCACAGTCTGTCTGAGCCTGCCAGCGCCTCCCAGCCTTGCTGAGAGCCCCAAGCCCAGGCAGCCTCCAGGGCAGCGCACAGCACAGCACGAGGACCAGAGGGCATGGTAAATAACTGTGGCTTATTTAAACAGCCCCAGCCTGGCAGCAAAAGGTGAAACAGCAGGAGTGAGCCTTTGGCAGCTCTTGGCCTTGCAGGACTACCACGAAACCAGCCGCCAGATGTTTCCTCAAACACCCTGCCTGCCTCCCAAGGAAGGGGCGAAGTAAGATGCTCAGTCTCAGTGCAGACACGCGGGGTCTAGCCCCTCTGGGGTGGCTGGTGTTATGCAGTCACTGCTGAGCCATGCCAGCCTGGCAGGGCACAGGCACTTTGATCTGGACTCACTCGCTGCGCTATGTCCCAAGGGTATCTGAGAGGCCATCGAGCACCTGCCATGGGCTGGCCGTGTCCCAGCAGGATGCCGGGGGAAGGCTTCTTCACAGAGGGGAGTCTGACCCCCCTAGCCACCTGGGAGGGACACGGGAGCCTGGTGGCTCCTCTCTCCGGCTGCAGCTCAAGGCCTGGCAGGGGCCTGTGTTGACTTTGTGCTCCAGGGCTGTACAGGCACGTGTACAGAGCTCACCACCCTGTGCAGCAGCTCTTCTCAGAATAAATCTGGGACTTCAGCCCTGAAGCTGGCAGCGCTCACATCATGCCACCTCCATGTGATCGGCGGCCAGCACAGACCCACAGCTGCTCTCCTGCTCCCCATGCAATGAGGGCAGGGGATGCCCCAAGCCAGGCAGGGAAAGGCCCCGCTGGGTCCCGTAATATGTGCCACCTACCACAGGGGAGCTTCGAGACCCTTCCTCCGATCCCCTGTTTCACCATCACAGTCCTGCCATCGGGCAAAGTAGGGGCACTATTCCCATCAGCTCAGCACTGGGCAGAGTTAAGGTGATTTAGTCTGAAATTCCTTGATGCTACATTTCTGGCTTTTGGAGCCTACTCCCTGGCCATGCTCAGTTTCCTGCACTTCTGCAGAGATAGCAAAGCTTTCTACTGCTATGTTCAGCCCTTGTTTCACTTTGCTCTTGAATGCCACTACAGGGTAGAGAGACATAGAATGGAAACATAGCGGGCCAGGAGCAGAAAGGAGGAGAAGGCTGAGCAACTGTCTGCAGCTCGTTTCCCAATAACTCTGTGTGAGTTCAGGGAGAGGATTGCTGCCAGACGATTTTCGGCGTGTTTACATTGCATCTCCAGTGGATATGAAACAGGCACTTTAACTCAATGGACTCCTAGCCAGCCTTTCAACCACCGCTGCAGAGCTGGGACTCCCATGTTCCTCTTGCATTTGCAAGAAGGGAAATACGACTTTCCGCTGCCATCCCCCAGGCCTGCCTAGGGGAGAAGTCTGGGTTAGACTAAACTCTGCGCCAACAGGGACCTCAAGGAAAGGGCTGCGCATAAGCACTTGCATAAGATGCAGCTGCTTGTGCCTGAGGCGGATCAGCAGCAACCTCCCAGGGAGTCCAGACAGTCAGGGAAACCTTGCAGTCCCCAGAGGGATGACAGGGAGGCCACAGTGCTGCTTGCTGAAGGCATCTTCTGGAAGGCATTTGCCTGGAGTTAAGATTGAACTAGTCAGACATTAGCCCTGTGTACCCCAAAGAGCACCCACCACCAAAACAGGGGACTTTGCAACGATATGGACGGAGCACACATCTTTGTTGGCTACGCTGCTCGACATGAGCATCTGCACGCTTTTTCCTCCAAACTGAGTCCAGGCTGAGATTGAAAAGCATTAAACAACTGCAAAAATTTGCAGGGGGCTTGAATATCCTTTTCACAAGAGGAAAGGGAGAATAAGGTTAGGACACAGTTCACTTACAGGTTAAAAAATAGTCTCCAAAAAGCCAGAGTCATATGGCCACACAGTAGCTGGCTGCCACTTTGTTTGGCACGGCTTATCGAGCATGCTCGTCCCGGATGCCAGCCCATGCCTGTCTATTGCAGTCTTTAGCTTATCCCAAAAGGGAGGAGCACGCTTTACCTCATGCTGGGGCCCATAGATCAAGATATCTCAGATGACCCAGTGGAAGAGCTCAGGAAAGCTCAGGGGCCTCTTTTGGATGACCTTCGGTCACTGTGGGACCTGGTCACTGAAACAGAAACTGGGTCACAATCTCTGGTAAGAGCAAAACTCATGCGGCACAGGAAAGGCAAACTGTGAGGGAGTCTCCAGTCGCTGCTCCAGTTTTTGGAGCTGAAACTTGACTTTGATCTGCCCCTGAATTTACACCTTGCTCTGACGCCAACGTCTGCACTGGCTTTGGGTCAGATGCTTCAGCCCAGACTCCAGGAGATTGCCTGTGGACAAGACGATGATAAGCACCACTGCAGAGTCCTCTGAGACATGGAAACTTATGAAAACCATCTTTTCTCCTCTCCCTGTTATGTTCCCTAAACTAGGCCAGCACAGTAACAACCCATGATGAGAATGCTATGGCTGCCTGTGCCTCCAAAACCTCACCCAGGGAGGCAAAGGCTGAGGCCGGGGAATTTGGAAGGGCAGCAGGGAGAGCTGTGCCCCACCACGGGGCATGGGACATCCCGGAGGGAGTCCAGGGAGGGCTGTGCAGCTTCTGGGGTCCTACCTTAGTGGCCAAGCTTGGTGACCTCTTGGATGACATTCTGACAGCAATGCTTTTGCATTTGAAGCATGGGGCATGTGCCACACAATTCAAAGGGCTGCCTGGCACTCTAGGAAGCAATAAGAAACACAACTGCCAAGCAGCTGGACCGGGCAAAGCAGTCCGGTGTGCGTGGCTCAGCAGGCAGGGCCACTCCTCATCACCCAGGGGTTGCATGGAGGCCAGCTCAAGCTCTGGGGACTACCCGGGAGAATGACCTCTCTCTTCCTGCAGCTTCGTGTAGGGCAGGCAAAGGACGGTCTCCACAGTGCCTTTGAGACGCAGCACATGTCACTCACCCCATGCGAGTCTCCTCGGGAGTGAAATGTGACACTGAGTGTGTGGGGCAGGTGTCACCTCCTTGCATACCAAGCCCTACTGCCCAGGCCCATGTGTCCATATGAGGCATTCCCCAGCTGCCCTTATCACTATTTCAGGACCACTTGAATTCCTGGCTCTTATCAGACTTTTTCTAGACACGTGAGCCCTTGAGCTCAAATGCCACTAGGCCACATCTGGGCCCTTCCCTGCCCATGCGCTGAGCCAGCTGCACAGATTTGGGGTCAACAGCGCTGACATAAAGGGCAGCTTTTGGATGATAAACCGGTTTTTTGCTCAGAGGATCACAGAAATCACAGACTCTCGGGCTGCTACTTCTCACGGCCCTGTTTATTACCAAGCAGAGACTCATTTCACCTGCCACAGGGCAGGCACCTTTGAGTTTTACACCAGTGATGCTCACCAGTGCCCTTGCTGCTGGTCCCAACTCTCCCAGTACAGGGTGGCTGGAGTTACCAATGCTGCCCGGGTTCTCCAGCTGAAGCATGTGTGTGGGGAAGTGTCCTCTCAGGATGGCTGTCACTACCTGTCCCCACAGGTGATTTCAAGCTATTTGCAAACCTCAGGAGCATTTCTACACGGGAGCCCTTGGGTTGGGAGGAGGAGTTGGGCAGCCTTGCTCTTTGCTCTGCAGCTGTCCCTCTGCCCATAGGATTTTGCCTTCTGTGAAGATTGCTAGGGAGAAATTCCAATATACCATGAGTCCTTAAGCTCAAATGTGGTCCATCTCCCCCGCACCCTGTCTGGTAGGGAGTTATGGCAGATGCCTGAGGAAGAGAAGAGCTGGACAAGCCTGTAGTGATTCCTCTCCAGATTACTTTCCCAGCCAGCTCGATTTGCAGATCAAGGATTTCCTGAAAAGGCGGGAGCATCTTTCCATGCAACAGTGGCATTTTTTCTTCTGTGAATGTGTCTGGTCCCTTTTTGAACTCACATCGGTTTTTAGCATCCACAAGGTCCCGTAACAGGGAGTTGCACATTTTACGTACACCTCCTTTACAAATGGAAAAAAATAAGAGTGGTCTAATGCCAGCAGCTGATGGGATGACAGGATCTCTGATATAATCTTCATTCACGTAGAAAGTCTTAGACCGGAGTGAGCGGTGAAACAAACCAGCCAAACTTACTTAAGACAACAGCGCAGATGGCAGCTGAGCATGTCATGGGTAACAGCGATACCCAGCACGAGCCCATCTGGTCCACAGTGGGAGCTAAGGCAGGCAGGAATCTTCAGAGGTGTGAGAGTCACATCGCGCGCTGTGGGCAAAGGTCTGTGAGCCAGATCACTTGCGCACAGTCCACAGATAGGCTCATTTGCTTTATGCAGAATGAGACACCTCTGTATTAAGTAAGAGATGCATGTGTTTACCTTAGATTAGGATAACTTGGCTTTTGCATATTTGATTGTTTCCTACATGTTAGGACAATTTTATATTAGTAATTAATTAAAGGAAGGGCTTTGCTCTGAGACAGTGTAGTGAGCTCATGTTCATCTACTACTTCCTATCTGCAAAAGCTTTGAGACCTTTACTAAACCATTTTGAGAGTCATCCTTGTTTTCTTTCTTCCCTTCTCCTCTCAGCCACACATTCGCCTGTTCCTGTGAGAGCCTTGGTTCCCTGAGATGGGTCTGCGAACTCCCACAGACTGCATCAGGGGGATCAGTAGCCATCGATGACTTCAGGGGGCAACAGTTTCAAATGGGGAGATATAATCATACAATTATGGACAGCTTTATGTGGAAGGGAGCTCTGGAGATATCTGTCTCCTCTCCACTCCTCGTGTGACGGCCACCCTCACAGTCAGGTCAGAATATTTGGGGCCGCATCCAGGCGAGGCTTGATGGTCCCCAAGGACGGAGATGCCACCACCTCTCTGGGCCACGTACTGCTGCCCCATTCTTCTGGAGCAGAGCAGTTTCCACCTATCCCATCAGAGGTCCCTGTGTTGCAGAAGTGCCTGTTGGCTCTTGTCCTTTCATCGGGCGCCCCTGAGAAGGTTTGGCTCTTCATTCTCTGTCTACGTCTCAGGCAGTGGAAGATGCATTGGCAGTCTCTCCTCTGGGCTGAAGAAGCCCAACTCCCTCAGTCTCTCCTTATGCGCCATGTGCTCCAAACTCTCGCCAGCCTGGTGGCTGCCGCTGGGCTGCAGCTTGTCACCATTTAGAATCATAGAATCATTAAGGTTGGAAAAGACCTCTAAGATCATCAAGAATAGGATGCATGCTCATGCAGATAAGAAATGCTGGGGGCCAGCAGCACCGTGATAGGCAGCGATCAGGCCCGTGACAGACTGTTGACTGCAGCATCCGTACCGGATGGGGACATCGCCTGCTTTGCAATGTTGGTGCCAAGCGTCCTCCCTGCCCTGAGGCAGCTGCCTCCAACCCTTTATTTAGAGATTTATTTTAGATATATTATTTAACGTTAGAAATCTCTACAGTTTGCTTTGCACTTAAGTCTTAATTTGCAATTTATGCTTTATATTTTCCATTACAAATTGTATATTGTAGTTATGTACAAGCATATTTATCGCCATATAATAGAAAAATATGTGTTTTCATATTTACGGGTGTCTAATGAAATATATGCCTGCCCCCCCATTACCCAGACTACAAGGCAGCAATGAGCCAGGAGTACTGATGAACTTGGCCCCCAGCTGATGTGAGAGCTGAGGCTGAGAGCAGCCAAGCGCTGACACGCAGAGCCAGCTCCGTGGTCAAAGCCCCTGGGTTAAACCGGGGCCACTGATTGCTATTTATAGCTGCCGTAGCTCACATTTAAGTGGAGGCTTTAAAAAGCTCGGAGGCAGTTTGGGTGCCAGGGTAGCTCTGTCCTGTATGTGTGGCACAGGGTTCCTTGCACGAGAAGGGTGCAAAGCCCCAGCTGTGCCATTGCACAGGCTGGATCAGGCCCTGGCTGTCAGGGAGGCCACAAAGAGCTTGGGTTAAGCTGTTAATCAAATAGTACTTGATCATTTGATTTGATTGAGCGAACTCTACCTACCTTTTGGAGGACCCAAGCAAATCCCTTACCGGAGCAAACCCCACCACAACCACAACTCTAGTGGCTGTGGGACTCAGCGCTACAAAGGTTGTCCCAAAACTGTCAAACAGCTCAAACCTGGCTCGCGGCAGCATCGACCCGAGCTGCATTAGGCCTTGTAAGGACTCCCATGGAGGATCCAACCAGCAATAACCTTGAGGGAGGGGAAGTCGGAAGACTGGACCTGAACTCATTTCAAGACCACGCAATCAAAGAGAGCTGAGAAAGTTGGCAGGGTTTGAGGTGGGTCAGCCCTCCGTGGGGTAGCCAGCCCTTCTCCGGGACATGATAGCACTTTCCTGCCTTTGGGATGTGCTGACAATGAGATCCAAAGCGCTCTGTGGGTCTCAGATGATAAGGTTACAGCAACCAGCTTCAGAAAACACAGCGTTTGGTCTTTTCCAGGCTGTCGCCACACTGGGAGCCTGAACGTCACAGGAGACTTTGTGTTCTGAAGTGACCCTTACACAAATGGTAATGATTAGTGCAGAGAGTTTGGTACTGCCTGCAATTTTTCAGCATTGCACTATGAGTTTTGATGGAGTGGTACTGCACAAAATAGGACTAATGCAGTGGGGGTCCAAGGATTTTTGTAAGATTAGGAAAGATGGCCTATCAGTAGAGACGAAGTGGCATTTGGCTTTCGGAACAAACACCTGAGTTATAATTGAAGTTCTGGAGGTGGAAAAAGATCAAAACTTAAGACAGCTCAAAATCTGTGCGACCAGGGTTGGTTTTTTTTTCCTGCAACTGAAAAGCTCAACAGTGGATGATGTTCTGCTCTTTGAGCTTATTTGAGCATAGGACATAACACTGAACTCTTACATCTTTCCATGCACACCTTCATGTAAGAGTGTATCCATGCAAGCACATGTGTATTGTGTGACTATGTATACGTGAGAGTCACACTGATGCCCACATTGCTGTCCTCTTGCACAAGACATGAAAAAGCAATATTGCATTCACTTCCTTTCTCAAAAAAAAAGTGTCATCCGAAATACAGCAGTCACCGGGGGATGTTCAGCTGCTGAACAGATGCACTATTGCACCTCTTCTAGATTTGTCTCTCCTTTACCAGGAGCAGGTAAGTCAGCAAATTAAATTCCCAGCCTACTTGTGATGACTTTCAGAACCATCATATTTATTTCAACTTACTGATTTTCCTACAGCCCCTGGCTATTGCTGTTTTTTTCCAGCTTTGCTGGTGCCACCTGGTTCGATCACTATAAGTTGGTCATCCCAAAGACCTTCTCCTTCGCCACCTGCTGTGTCTGCACCACCTTGACCTGCCTTCCAGCACTTTCACTTCTGCTCGGGAATCAGTGGCATCCAGGGAAACTTGATGGACACCAAGCAGTTTGTTTCACTTTTTGGAGGCAATTGCATTTTCTTTACGCTGGTTTTCAGCCACTGCAGTATCTCAGCGGCTGCTGCTCAAGGCTGGCACTACCCTCCTCTTTTGCATGCCATCCCATGCAGCAGAGGGAAGCTGAGCAGATCAGTAACAGGAGATAAGCAAAGAGTAGAGGAGGAGGGATGAAGGAGACAGGCAAAAATGCTTGCAGGCTCCATGGGCTTGAGACATGCGCTATTCCCAGCTGTCAGCACTGGAACGCTGCTTACTGTACCAGGCCTGACTTCCTCCTCTCCGACCAGAGCCAGTGGCAGGCTTCCTATGAATAACTAGCCTGCTTTCCAGGTCCCATCAGAGTTATTCCTGCCCTGGGTGTGTCTCTTGTCTGCAGGCACATTTCCTAAATTCTGCCTCATCCAATCCAAGTTTAGAAGTCCTTGCTCTGGTGCAAAGATGCTGGGCATAACCGATTCCTGTTAGGTGCAGATGAGATTAGATACATCTTCTGAGATCAGACAGGGAGAGAGCTGTCTCTGCAGGATCCTAAGCACTCAGGAGAGGAGGCAATGCCAAGCTATCTGCAGACAGTGGAGGTATTTATATGCAGCAAACCTGGGATCTCAAGTGACCTACTTAGCTGCATTTAATGTGCAACTTCAGAAGTACAACAACCCCAGAGAAGGGTAATTTTTGCTAGCAGTCAGTTTCTGCAAAAAGGAAACTTCAAGCTTCTGGTTAATTGGGTAAATCCTTGAATATCACCAGTTTTGGGTTTTGGTTTTTTTTTTCCCCCCCTGGGATTAAACCAAAACTTCCAAATAAAAAGGCCAGGTTACACTTGAAAAACTTTTTCAAAGAATGCAAAGGCTGATGATGGGAGTAGCTCCAGCTGACCTCCTTCCCCAGCACCCTCCACTCAGCTCTTGCCTTTACCCTTGACATTGCCTTTGGTACTTGCTCGAGATACCATTTAAAAGTCAGGCATCTTGTTCCTGCTGATTTTCAGATTCCCTTTATAGTGAATGCACAGAGATAGGCAAGTCCGGAAAGCAACGGATCCCATCTTTCATTGACTCATCTTAGGATGAGACAAAATGCTTCACAGAGGGACTGACCATTCTCTGCTGCAGCAGAGAGCGCCTGGATACTGACAGAGGCTCAGCTGAAGGGCATGAATCCCTCAAAGGAGCTTAGGATCATATTTATCATCAAGAACTACATGCACCCCTCAGTCTGGCCTCTTCTCTCCCAGCCTTCATCAGCATACAAGTGACGTTCAGGCAAAGCACAGTCTCTCACGCAAAGATAAGCCCTCTGAGTCCCCAGGCCTGGGTACATGCAAGTTCCCAAGACATCTGCCCCACCAAATACGGTTTGCAGTCTTTTTAGGGCACCAAAGTTGAAATATACATTGCTTCACTATGACTTGTGCATCTAGGGCAGATCCAAGCCCAGACAGTCAGACCCTTGTATGGTGTAAACAAGCCAAGCTGTCAATGCAGCTGGACTGATTCAGCCTGCCTGAGAGGAGCTGAGCATCCCTCTGTCTCTGCAATTGCATCAGTGTGTTGATTGAAATAGCCCCAATTCCTTTTAATACTCTCGCCCCTCCAGCCCAGCCCTTGCTGTCCCTCTCCTGCAAGAGCACATGGGGAATTTGGAAGATTTGAGGTTCTAGACCAGGCTGTTCTTTATGCTCCCTGCTCCCTTCATGTAGGACGGCATGTACTGCTGACAGACAATTTTTTTTTTTTAACACATCATATCTGCACAACCAGGTACTCCGGGTTCAAGCAAACAGCAGAAGGGATGGAAAGCCACCGTGTTTCTCTGCATCAACTGAAGCATAACAAAGAAAATTTTCTGGGATGTCAAGCCAGACATCTCTGCAGTGCACGTTCACTAGGGCAAGGGATGCTCTCAAGAAAAAAAGAGTAAGGATGAGCACACAGTTGTTGCACTGCTTTGTGTAATCTTGGGGCAGACAACCAACCTCCTTTCTTTTGCTATGATTTTTCCAGAACTTCACTGATGGGAATGAAATCTGTAGACTGCATGAAGGCAAGGTCTTGGAGCAGCTCTCTGAAAAGAACATCACAGACGTTAAGAAAGCAGGAGGTACCCTTCTCTTCTTGGAGGGGCTCGCCCACTCTTGGGTCCCAATCTCTGGGGAAGAGGTTGTTTTAAGCTGGTACCCTGTGTATAGTGCCTCACCTTAGCACCACTATAACGTTTTTGACAAGCACGTTGTATACCTGGCCAAGATGTTACCTCTGTTGTTCCTGCCTGCCTCTTCTTTGGTTGCTCTACTGTCATTTTGTCTCCCTGTGCTGCCCTTTGGGCTCTTCCTTTGCCGGAAGCCCATTCCCTTTTTCTCTGTGGGTAGGCAGCTTTCCTGAAGGCATTTGTAGTAACTTATTTGCATTCATTCCCTCCCCCATAACCTCCCTTTTTTGCAAGGATTTTCATGGTCTCTCTTGCTGGGCATTTTTGTTATCAAGAACCATAGTTTTATACTACCCAGTCTTTTTCTACAACATACAGTATGAGGCCAGGCTTTGCATCTGGCCCCACACTATCTTCTCTGTGCACGTTGGGCTGGAAGGGAAGGTGCCATGGTCTTCAGCAGGGCAGAGTACATGTTCCTCAGGGTGCTTGACCACGAGTGCATACGAGATCCAAAGGGAGCCATGCCAAGGCAAATATCCTACCTCGGGACTGCAGCCAATGTCCTGAAGTAACTCCTCATTTCTGGACAGAGCCAAGAGAAGCAGTGGGGCCTCTGCCTTAGAGCACAGCTCCTCAAAGCACAGTCAAGAGCCTTAACCGAGAGTGGGATTTCCTTTGATACTGGCGCACGTTGAATGCTCTTTGCTTAATTTCCTGGGATGGCCATAGGAGTTTGAGACCTATGGAAATAAAAGAGGGGAATCCCATCACCTGACAGGACTTCTCAAGTCTTTTCTTTGGTGGAGCTGTGTTTGCTGTGACCCTACAAGAGCCCCACAGGGGCCTGGGACCACAAGGATCTCCCAAGCAACACAGGTCAGACCTCAGCACGCAGCTGCAGCTAAGACCAAGTTGGCTGGTGAACTGTAGAGTGAGAGAAGCCTTGTTTCCTACAGATTTCTGTCATGCTGTCCCTCTCCCGCTTTCGTTATCCCAGCTTTCTCCACCGCTCCAAGACCAGCCCCATGACAGTTGCAATAGCTGGCCAAGGGGCTGTCAGTCTGGCTGGCCAGCTGGTGCAGACACCGACTGGCCAGCGGGCCACCACAGCCAAGCTCCACTCCACTTTTGCTCGGCGAGGATGCTCACTGGGTCTCTCCCCACCAGCTGTTGATTCTCACAAAACTTAAAAGGGGTCTGTAAGCTTCCCACCCCCATGTCAAGTCTGGCTGAAACCCACCAGTACGTTGAGAAGGGACAAGGGAGGACTGACAGCCAGACAGACACCCAGCTCAGCCACGGATACGTCCTTTCTGGGGGATGGCACATCATGCTGCCACTTGCCACTACTCCTGGGGCACTGCACTGGCCTGGCTGCCTCTCCCGCCGTGCCCTGGTGCTGCCCAAAATAGCCTCTTCTCTTTCGGTCAGGCTTTCCTCCCTGACCGCATGCCCTCAATGACAAAAATTACTCAAAAATTAGTTTCTCCGTTTGCATTGTGAGGCGGCATCTGATTAAAATTACTTCAGAGTTATCCTCATAGCCTTGCACAGGCAGGTGGACTTTAACAAAAACCCTCCTCTGCTTGGTGCAAGCACCGCAGCCTGGGTCAAAGGCAGCAGCACTGAGGATTTGGAAATTGCTGGCAAGCACCAATGTTGCAACAGCATCAGCTGCACCACCACGGCAGGCACCGTCTGCCTCCACGGGCTGCTGCAGAGAGCACAAGGAGTGCGGCACCTTCGCCACTGCCCCAAAGACTTTCAGTAGCCAGGGATGGATACCTCTCCCCCGCTGCGCCACCGGGCGCTCCCAGCCAGGCTGGGGCCGCAATCGGTTGTGGAGGTGCAGGGGGCTGGAGCCCCCCTCCCCATTGGCAGCAATGGGGGATGGCAGCCAGGGTGGTGGGGAGAACAAGGCAGCAGGAGGGGGCTGCTGATTTGGGAGAGGGCACAAGGTGTGGGATGGGGTCCCCCACGGCAGCAGCCCCGGCATAGCTCCTTGGGCAGCGCTGTTATATCAGCCGCTCCACTGATTTACAACACTCGCCCTTGAGCCTTGACCCCTCAGCCTGCTGCGGTGTGGACATGTTGCACAACACGCCTGGCCCCGCTCCCCTTCGCCGCTGGGGCTGCCCCGTGGCTGCCTGCTGGGAGGCTGAGCCATCGCAGCAGCCTGATGGATCCCGACAGGAGGGAGAAGATGCTCCATCCACCCGTGTCTCTAAGCAGGGCACTAGAGGAGGTGGCAGGACCAGGAAGGGTCCCCAAGGACCTACTCAAGCCTGCTGGTAGAGGTGGCTCTTGAGGGGCTGTGGCGGAGGAAGGAGGGCTGCCCCACAGGAGGGACGGAGAAGGTCTGCCTCCCCTCCCACATCAAGCCAGCAGGGCTGCACCCCAGGGATGCAGGAGCCACCACATCCTGTCCCAGGGGGCCCTGGGGTAAATCCTCCAGCCGAACCGGGAACAAACCGCAGGTGAGACCTGATGGGAGAGTGGGACCCTCCTTCAGAGATGTCTGACATGGATGGGACCGGTTCTGCAACGCTCCCCCGGGGAGAAACACCCCTGGAGCCCTCTTTCCCATGCCAGGGAGCAAGCTCTTCCTCATCCCTCAGCAAGGCGGGAGGGGTGGAAAGCTGTGGGGAAATCACAAAGACCACTGTGCAAGGGCCTAGCATAGAGCTAAATATAGCTACTATCTCAGCTCCCCAAAGATAACAGCCTGTGTCCACAGCTCGCCACAACACCCTCCCTGACTTCCACCTACCTTTGCTTTGGGGGCAAACACCAAGCAGCAGTTGTGAAACACCCTGCCCCGCTCACGGCAAACAGGGCTTGTATTGTGGGACAGAAATGCGCCCTAAGCCACCTCACATGCATTCTTTCCCCCGCACTGGGGGCTGGCTAGCCAAAACCCATACAGCTCAGAGGCTAGCCAACACCTCCCTCGGCACCTCCACGGTGCTGAGCAGCCAGCAACGCGCAGAATAAACCTGTGGCAGAGCAGAGCAACAAGTGTAAGTCAGGTTGGGGCTTCCCAGTTTTTGGGCTCATCCCATTAAACTCACCGCTTCCACCTGAATCTCTCTGGTGTCCCAAGATCTGGTGTCCCAAGATCAGGCTGTGGGGGCCCTGCCTGGAGAAGCGGAGGCAGCAGTGGAGAGGGCCCACGGGCCGTGACCACCACCTCTGTCTACTGCTACCAGGCAAATCTGAACGTGGTTCCCCTCATCCCTGCTGTAAATCCTATCACTAAGTAGCACGTGCTGAAATCCCACCGTACCCTCAGCACATAAAATACTGCTGTAAGTCTACAAGACTCCTGCAGCTGATACATCTTTCATCTCTCTCTCCCCAACTTTAAATCTTACCACTGCCTTTATCTAAAAAGGGGTTTTAAAACAAAAAACAATGTGGGTTTTTTCCCTCAACAAAACCCTTCCGCCTGGCAGAGTAATAAGTTTATGAAATGGCAGTTTCCAGCAGGAAGTCTCTGGCTTTAACAATAGCTGTGTGTGTTTCCACAAGTTAATTGAAAACAAATGTTGACACTTCAGTCCTGCTTTTATGCTCTGTAGGGGAGGCGAGAGAGAGCAGCTGTGCAGTTAGAGGCCCAATGTGGCACAAAAAGAGGCAAATACTATTATCCCCACCGTTGCCACGCGGAGAAGGTAGATGCACCATCCCCACCTCGCAGCAGGCTTTACAGCCTCCGCTGCTTGCCCACGGAGGCGGCATTGCTCTGCACCGAAGCAGGCGCAGGAGCAGCCCCAGGAGCAGAGACGGGAACTGGCGGCAGGAGGGCAGCTGGGAAGACCCCTCGGCCCAGCCGGCCCCGCAAAGCGGCGGGGGTCTATGCCAGAGGATCGACTCGCCCGACAGATGTTTTCAGGGTGTCGGTAACACCTTCCTAGCTCTGCGCATGTGCCCAGGTAGAGACTCCTTTGGGATGGGTCCCTGTGCCTGCTGGGCCCCACAGGTGTTTTTTTTCCTACCGCAAGTCACCTCTATGAGAAAGTCGTATTTTCCGCTCCGCACCATAAATGTTGTCTGGAAAGAGGACTTTGGAGTATCCTCTGGAGATTTCTACCCAGTGCCAGCCAGCACTGCCATCACAAGATGTGGATGCGTGAGTAACCCTCCTCCCCACCCACCCCTGAGCACCCAACGCCCTGGGCCAGCCCAGCCGAGAAGATCAGTGCCCCCAAACGGCTTTTCTGCCTCAAGAACACAGTTCCTATAGGTTTAGCCCCTATCTGCTTGTTTGTGGATGTTCACAAAGGCCCCTTCTGCCCTTCTGGAGAGGTGGGGACGGCACCGTGGCACGGGAGCCCGGCGCTGCCGCAGGACAGCGGGGGACCGGGAGCATCCGAGGCCTGACACCGAGCTTGTACCTTCTGCCAAAACAAGCTAGCCCTGCTCGGGGAAAGGCGGAGGGGCTGCCTTCGCAAGGTCCCCCGAGAAAGGAGAGGGTCCCCCAGGATTCCAAGGCGCTGGGGAGCGCTGCCCCCCGCCCC